>JAOEGS010009124.1:79221-91825 GCA_025447755.1 Corythornis vintsioides | reverse complement strand
AATTAATTAATTCATAAAAAAAGAAATTAAGGCAGAATTTGCTAATATAGTTAAAAAAAAAAAAAAGAAAAAAAAAAAAAGAAAAAGGTATTTCCTAGCTCTTTTAAATCCTAGTCTACAAGTTTCATTTAACCAGTACTTAAGTGACTTGCTGAGCAGTCTCAGTAAGGTGGGTCAGTACACATCAGCTGTGTCTTTTTTCCAGTGTGTCTTGCTATAAAGTGACAGACATATTACAG
This sequence comes from Corythornis vintsioides, assembly GCA_025447755.1. Classification (NCBI taxonomy): domain Eukaryota; kingdom Metazoa; phylum Chordata; class Aves; order Coraciiformes; family Alcedinidae; genus Corythornis; species Corythornis vintsioides. The sequence goes on along the minus strand of JAOEGS010009124.1, from coordinate 91,586 downwards.
TGGTATGGAATGTTCAGTTAAATCACCCCTCTACATAAAAGGGCATTCAAAATTGAGAACACTTAAAACTTCCAAAGGAAAGTAAGTCTGTACTACTACTGGAACTCTCTGCTACAGGGTGTTACCAAATCTATTCTTTTTGAGCTAAAAAAATTGTTGAGTCAGTGTAACAACACCTGAATTTGTTGTTGTGCTAGGCTAAAATAAACCTTGTAAGAGCTGTCAGTCCTTATGTCTCAGGACACAAGTTGATCCCCATATATAAATTGTGAAGATAATTCTCCCCATATCACTGTATTGCACAATTGGCCAAAAATACGACTATTTTGCTTCTCTTGAAGCACTTGGTCCTGATCATGTCAGTTAACAGACATTTTTTGGAAAAAGGCTATTCCATTACTGAGCAGACCATAAAGCCTCTTTTGTTGCAGCAAATTAGTATTATTTTTTTCATTTTTTTGGACATGTAACTGCTGATCATCTAGCTTCTCACTGATCAGTCACACCACTAGAACGGTGTCGGTGATAAAAGCATTGCTTGGCCTCTGCCAAAAGCAGGCTGCAGTGTCCTGAAGAAATTCCTATGTCATCGACTTCACTTCATTCCCTTGCACACAAACACACAAATTATCAGTTTCCAAAGGAATAAAATCCGTTCACCATCTTCAGTGACAGCAGTCAAGTCTCCACCTTGAAGCGTGACACTTGGACAGTTTTTATGACCTTAGTGGTGGGTTTTCCATCAATGTTAGTGGACAGCTGAGATGTTTCTTCTATTAGACTGTCTTTAGATCCATTCTGTCTCTGAAGGGAACAAATTCAATCATGTTGTTGAAAATGGGTATCAGAATTTAAATACTGTATTTTGATAACTGCTGCTGTGACAGCCCTGAGGCTATGGATATAGCAATTTGTACACATAGATACATGCACATAGATACATGCACAAAAACACATGTGACAGGAATATTAAAGTAACTACATTTACTACATTAATTTGATCAAACAGAACTCTTTTCACCTTCCTGCCTCCACTATGCCCTGCCAGCTGCAGCCTCTCTGTGCTATCTGGATTCATCTTTCCAATTCAGGAAATGTTACAACTGATTATTTGATATTTAGCAAAACACTTGAAGCAATGTTTCAAGCTTCAATGCTTCAAGCCCAGGCTAGAAAACTGTCCCAAGGACCTCTAACAAGAGGCAAATAAATGTTAGTAGGTTGTGATTACAAACTCAAACTGAGAAAGAGTCCTCCAGCAGCACAAGCAGGTCTTCACAGGGGCATATGCTACAGAACTACACCTATTTAGAAATATAAACAGTGTAAATATTCAAAAACGTCAAATTTCAAGTTAGCACTGCTTCTAAAAAAATCTCAGCCAGCTTTAATATTTACTGAAAAACAAAGATCTAATTTAAATAAAGCACTAGACCCACTCCTCTACTTGCCTTTTCTCTCTGAAATGGAAAATGGCAAAGGATGCATCATTACTAACCTGCTGGGTTGACTGGATGCTGGGACCTTTCACATCTGAAGGTCGAGTAACAGGCAGGGGAGGCACCAGATCAGTCTTTGCACTGGAATTACAGTATTACAAAAGGGATATTGCTACCATGAAGTAAGCTGTAAGTATGCAGAGGAAGAATAACAAAACCCAGATCTCAGAGACACTTGACTTTAGACATCCAAAGCTATCATGCTGATGCTCAGTAGCCAGTGGGCACTCTCAGGGCATAGGTCACCCTATCCCAACTCAAGGGGCTTGTCTCCTGCTGTCTCCTGGCCTAGAGAGGCAGCACAATCTCATGGCAGATGAGTCTCACCTGAAATCATGGATGTGCTACACCTCCTTCAGGGTGCCATCCAGCTTAAACTGGTCTCCCAGGTGGGTAATGTAATCAAGGGACTGCTTTTGCTACTTAAAGCCTTAATAAAACTTAGAACACAGCTGTCACTTTTCAATTCATAAGCACACCCTCTACAAATTGGGTCTTCTAGGAATGAATAATTCACCCACTGCTGTAAATGGTTATAAAAGAGTTCCCATAAAACCAATTACAGTGCTAATATAGATGACATTTTAAGTCTACTAAGGATGAAAGCATCTGGAATGCAACTCCTGAGTTCTCTTACTGTAGGCAACTTCATGACCTAACATGGAACAGCAATACAGGTTTATTTTGGTTTTTTTTTTTAATTTTTTTTCCCCCTTCCAAATAGATCAAGCAAACCACTGTAGCCCAGAAATGTTTTTATACTTGAGTCAGCTACGAAGACTTACTAGAGGGCTGCTAACCCAGCAACCAACTACGTTTATGCCACTTCTAATCTAACCATGATCTTTGAACAACTTCAGGGTGACATTAAACCAGTCCATTGCTAATAACCACATTCACGTACTTCACTTCAGACAGGACAGATCTTTCACCATCAGAGCACTGGGACCGCCGATACTGACGGTAGCTGCGAGGGGAATGTGAATGCCTGATGCGGACTGGGTCACCTTGGGTCCTAAGAGACACAGAATTCACAACAACAATTAGTCCACAAGATCTTCATCACAAAAACATAACTTCAGCTGCAGGCTGAGAGAGATCCTTCCATTTTTTTTTAACCGAAGTATAACAGACAATTTCTTGCACTTGCTGAAATTAGAAGACTAATACTTACAACTCCGTATTTGGAATTTAGTTCTTTAGAACAGGTCAGAAAGTGGCATGCCCATATTTGAGAATGAAAGTATTTAATAAATGATGTATTATATTAGATATATACAGCTTTAACACCAGCCTTCTCTGTTTAGTGGTGGTGTGGAAGCACATCAATAATGCAAAGTGGGATTCTGTTTCTGCCACACGGTGTAGCTGCTAGCACTGATAATTGTCATTCCACTTGGGCAATTGTTTTTTTTTCATGCTTTGGAAAGAGAAAATACTACTACTAATAATAATTTAAAATCAATAAGTATCTTCATCCACCTACCCCAGATGAGCATTTGGAGTAAAAAAAAGGTTAGAGATTATGTGTGAACCCATTCCTATTTCAGTTCACCATAAAACAAGAAAAGTGGGCTTTTTTATTACAGAAAAATCCTGACGTAAACTCACTCTATTTTAGTGTATGGAATTTCTTTCAGTTGCTCCTCAGACAGGCCAGATGGATCCACAAGCTCTTTCCTAGAAAAGAACAGAGAAAGCAAAACAATGTAATAGTAGTTACCGACTGTAAAACCTTTATTTTTTTTTTTTTTAATTACATTGGGCAAAAGATTTGATGAAACAAGCTGTTGTAAGTCCTGCAGATATCTTTACATCAAAATAGGAAATATTAAGAAAAGTGTCTAAATTCAGTCTGATTGCTTCAACTGCATGTCACATCCTGTTTCACCTTCCTCTCACCTCCCTGCAAATCTAATCTTGTTGCTTCACAATATACGTTAAAATTGTGTATATTGAACATCAAATATGCTTTGGAATAGCTGTTTTCCCAGCTGGTAGTTCTATAGTGTATGGGGCCTCATCCTAAAATTATCTGTATTATAAACAAGGACACTTTGGAAACCAAAGAGGAATAAACCACTAAAATATCATATTCTTCTTTCATATTCATGAAAGAATTTTCATGTTCACCCTCATGCAATGGTCATCTGTATTCAGTGCATCCAGTGATCTGCAGAATCTTCTGCTCACAGCAGGTCATTAACACCTGCATAATTTACTGTGGCACATAACTAAATCAGAAGTTAATGCCTTCCAGCCACAGTGCAGGAGACATGAATAACTACATTAGAGGCAAACCTGGCAGTCACTTGGACCCTACAAGGGCTATACTTACTGAATATGTTTCCACAGTTCTTCTTTAGCTTGTACATCTGGGCTTCTCCTGTAAATGCCAACAGAGACAACAAGGGTAGAACTGTGAAAATCATCAAGTGATGTGTTGCTGTTCAAGTAACTTTTAACAGTTACTTGACTCTACAAACAGCTTAACAGTTACAGGCTCTACAAAGAAATCATGGTAAATATAAACCACTAGTGTCTTCATTTGAGGGTTTGTTATATCAGAAAATGCATTATATTTAATAGCAATATTTCAGCTGAGAAGTCAGCTCTTACATAACAGGCTCTCAATCACAATTCCTGTTCCACTAGCCTTCAGCATGAGTATGCATAAAATATATAAAGAAGTGGAACTTCCCAGGCCAAACCAGTGCCTAGACACTGCCATCCCTTATTCAGCTGAGGACAATGTGTTTTGGAATAACACTTTTCTAAAAGGCCCTAAAAATGTCCTGTGGCCCACAGAGTCCTTTATGGACGTAAGGAGGGACAGGCCATGCCAGGTTGAGACACCAGTAATCCCTGGCCATCCCCAGTAATCACCAGTAAAGTGGACCCGCGGCTCAGCTATGATCACACTACAACCTGTTGCTTTCTGGTCATTTCCAAGAAGGGTTTCTGCTCACTCTATTTACCTTTGTGATGTCCAGGAGAAAAAACAAAACCAAACCAAACCAAACCATGAACAAAGCAAACCAGCAACAATGCATACTCATGCACACAAACATTTTGACAAGTATTTAATTCAGAGGGAAAGTACTTAGCCAAAATTGTAATGTTCCTGTTGCAGGCACAGAAATGTTGTGAAGCCTGAATGGATGGCCTCACATTTTCTACTCTGTTTGGAGACAGAAGATACTGTCTCCAAACTGGACCCCCTTAATTTTTATTATTCTTACCCTATTTTATTGCAGGGTTAGTGGAAAACCTGCTGCTGCTGCTGCTGAAGTTGCACACAGAATTCACCAAAATCCATGAAGAGTAATAGATTAAATAAACACTTTACACAGTAGCAGGGAATACATTTGCATGGAGAGATCAGGTAACTCTTTTCATTGGGGTTATATAAACTCAGTGTTGACAGTTAGACTGTTCCACAACATCTTCAATATGATGGATGCAACTTTTAGACAGGTTCAGCATTCATAAATGCTCCCACTGAAGTCACAGTTCCTCAAAGATTATCTTACATCATCAGATCATACAGCTTGCTTTTTTTTTTTTTTTTTTTGCCTTAAACAAAAAGGCAAACATTCTTTTGGAGTGATGAAAATCAAAGTTTAAATGAAGATCAAAGAGGACAGCAGAGTTCTGCCTTTTAGCATCTGCTAAACTGTCCCTCTCTTGTGCAGTGACAGAGCTGTATCAGAAACAATTTCGAACCCTCTCTATTACTAATAGTTTCACTCTGTTCTTATTTCACCTCTACTTTGTTTGGCTCATTTCCAGACTTCAGCCTAGGAATAATGTTCAGAGACATCTATATTGCAATACATGTTTTGCAGTTGGTGCAAAGGCAGATTTTTTAGGGATGCTATTGTTTTTCTTACAGGTGCAGAAGTGCTGGGAGGTATTAGGTTACAGCTTTATAAATAGCAGAGAGAGACAGAAGGGCGAGAAACAAGCTTACATTTGTGATTCCCTTGTGGGACTAATATGAACTAATCCTAACCTTCTAAGGCTCCAAGGTAGTGATGGCTTTACAGGAAACATGACACAACCACCATGTCCTTGGCAGACCACTCTGCTGTCCATTATGACAGTTCAGGTCCTCATGATGGCAACCACTACAGCCATGAGTAGCCTGCAGACTGATTTTTCTCAGCATTTGGAGCTTTCTGTGGCTTTGTGTGTTTGTGTTTATTACAATGTATTTGATTTTCTCCATTTTTCACTTTTACAATCTCTGCTTCTCCCTTCTTGCATTTACTTCTCCTCCTCTCCTTCTTACATCTATCCATGCTAACTCCCTGATGCAATAGTTTGGTATGCAGTGGCATTTAACATCCTTTTTTTTTCAGCCCTCAGTTTTGAACTGATTTCTCCTTCAATTCAACCTCCTTCTCACAAAAGAGCAGCTGAAAACGCTGCATTCACCCTGGGGCTGGGAAGATGGGCAATCTTCTTCTGAGACTGCATAATCAGACAGTGGAGAATGCAAAAGCTCCCTGAAAAACTTCAACTTCTCCAGGGAGGCTTTGTAATGCTTACAAACCCTAGTCTGCACGAAGAAGCAAAGCCTGGAGGTCGATCCCAAAGCCAAGATTTCCACAAAGCAGGGTATTGTGCATTCTACTGACCCATCTGATCAGATCATGGATTTTACTTATTCGTGGAAATAGAACAGTTCAGGATGTGGCCTTAAGTCTCACATATCACCAAACTCCATGTGAAGCCTCACATGCAGTAAGATATAATAATTTGTGAGGCAGTGTGGAAAGAGAGTGGTGAAATAAGAAGTCATCTCATTTATCCTTTTTCTAAGAACTGTGCTTCCTGCTTTCTGTGGCCAACACCAGGCATTTAATTCTATGTTCTCTGCCATTTTTTCTCCTTCTGCCCCTGCCAGCTACGCTAATAAGGAAGGCACTGTTGTAAAGTTCTAGTTCAGCAGTATGACATCCCATAAAAAAAAAAAAAAAAAAAGAAAAAAAGGAGAAAAAAGGCTAAACACCAATTATCTCCTCAGAGCCAATTGCTTTTATGATTTCCCATCTTTACATTATTTCTTTTCCATCTGTTTAAGAATTGTTACCATACTGGGAGAACTTCACAGCATGTTTTCAAGTTAAATCTCCACAAGAGAATATCCAGAAATATGCTACAGATGAAGTATCTCAATACAAGAATTTTCCTTCCAAAGGTCTGTTCCTGATCCCCTTGAAGGCAGAATGTAGAAAAGCTTAAAAAAACAAAGGTCTGGTTAAGGTGAAATATAGGTATTGCATATTCTGCAAAGGAAATTAACGTTTGTGTAGTTTTTAACAGCCTAAGCCAAAGAAATACTTCTATTAAATCTTTAAGGCCATATCACAATCCCTCTTTCACTTTTTAACGTGAATTTTCTCAGAACTCTAAGTTCTGACACATAATAGATACTTAGATTGTCCTATTGCAGTATCTGAATCAGTAGCTTGTAGACAATTTGTATACTAATCAGATTCTGTAGCACACATGAAACCTTGGGGATTCCCAGTAAGTGATGAATCCCCAGGGGTGGTTTTTTGTTTATTTTTAATTCATTTTCACAAGCCTGAACAACTACACATTAATATGGTCATTATTTTTTGTGTCTGCAACCTTATTAATATTCCGTTTTGAGTCACAAATGGTAAATTTAAATAGCCATGGAATTTTAATAGCCATTCTTCTTAGTTAAAGAAAGCCCTTTGGCTACACAGATGTTTTACATGAACTCTGGAAAATAAATCCTGTAGAACTATAATTGGAAGCTCTCTCTATTTACTGATTCCTTTAGGAGAAATAAAGCTCAAATTATTGTCAAATATTTTTATTCTTGGGACCGAGGAGAGTGAGACAAAAAGGAGGAACATATTAATCACTAACACAATTGGGAAAATGTGAGAAGTCATCCAAACTCTTCAGGATTTTGTGGGTTTTTTTGTTTGTTTTGGTTTTTTTTAATCCTCTGGGGCATTTTCTTCCTAATTAAGATGCTACACATTTATGGTTTTGGTAACAATAATCATAATATAACTTGGAATGTCACTGTGTTAGAAAATAAATGTTCCCAAGTTAGGTTAGCCACAAGAGGGAGCCCATGCTGTCCAAGCAATTAAATTTACTTAGCACATGGGAAAAAAAAGTGTCTATAAATTTAATTTAACCATTATTAACTGAATACATTTCCCAGTTAAAGCACTTTCTGTATATAGGAATAAAATGTAAATCAAAATCTACTATATTTTGTGGATTCCATACAAGTAAGCTTTAGTATTCCTGATTTTTAGCAATGCATCATTGTCTAATTACACTTAGTAACACTTGACTTTTGTGCAGCTGAAAGTGAACAAGTCTGTACAGAACCAGTTAAAGTAGAAATTCCAACATTTGTAGTTTTAATGGCACATTACATTTCTCATAGAAGAATTAGAACTGTTAACCATGAAAACGGAGGCAGAAATAAGTTCCAGCCACATGGGCAACTGAAAACAGATCTCAAGTGGATTTTGATACTGGAAACTTCAGTAGCAACTAAAGCTTCAGTGGGTATTTCGATTGGTAAGTCTAGAAATGAAAGGTAAATTTAAGAACAGATATTAATGGGAAGTACCTATGTAAGTGTGTTACAGAGGTCACATATTACACCATAAGCATCAGGGCTGCTGGCCAGGCAATGACGGTAGGGATACAGGCTCTCTCTTGCCTTCTCTCCCAGAGCCTCATAGTTGCTCTCCTGAGACTTTTCAACACCATGGGCCCTGCCTGGCCCTGCCCCAACCTGCCCTCTGGGCGTGCTGATGCTGGAGCTGCTTTGGAGAGTTGCTTGGATGGCAGATTAGGCTGGTCACAAACATGATACCAAACTGTTGTGTCTATCTGTACCCCAAAAACATCTAAAAGAAAGCAGGACCCATTGGTCTGAGAAAATTAATTTCAGAAGCTGACAACTTCACCATGTCAAAACTGTCAGCAGGAACGGCACTGCCTGTCAGCAGGGCTCCACGATGGAAATCCTGACATCAGGATGCCATAAATCACTAACTGCTCCTTGACAATAGTAATTTGACATGAAGACATCACCAGATGGTTTCATCTGGAACAATACTACAGACATTATATGATTAAATGAGTGGGCATGCATCTATCACACAATATCTGAATGTTTCCACGGACCTACTGCCCAGAAGAGGGGAACTGCTGTCCTCATTACAGAACTAATGCTCATCAACCACAAAACCACACAAGACTCCATACAAGGTGATGGAGACAGCTCCTGACAAGCCCTGTTACAAAGTCCTTCCTGTGTTATTTTTACCCTGGAATTCAAATAACTTAATGAAGGGAGTTTGGCCACAAAGACGTATAAGCTACTGTGAGAACGTTCTGTGTGAAGTCTCTGTTCCTCAGCAGCTGAGGGACACCATTACACTGGAGACACTCCTCTGGTTTTTTAACATGCTAGAGGAGACTTAATTTTCATATCAAAGAGGGCAAGGGTTACATACGATCGAGATCTGTGCCTGGATCGCCTGAAGTTTGGATCCACTTGATTTTTCTCTTTCTGTCGCCGTAGCACAGCTTCCCACTGAGGAGCTGAGTCAATCATGTCATTCTCTTGTCGTAATCTGCAGAAGAAGGACTGGGAGTTTAGTCTGAGGTCTCAGATGCAAGATTCTCTGAAAAGCAATGGGGTGTTTCTTTACCTAACCAAAATCCAACTCCTGCAATGCAGTACTTTAACTTTCATCCTTCACAATTTTAATGAATGTTCCCAAGAAACATTACAAATTTAAGAACCTTCATCAAACTCATTTATTTGTTATTTAGAAACAGTGATTGTGAAAAAAAAAAAAAGAAATTATCTAAGCCTTAAAGGCCTGCAACTTGAATTAATCTTCACAGAACAAGACGAGCAAAAAGATTTTTTTTCTTGCTTACATATCCCAGACCACCTCATCTACAGCAAGTGTAAGCCTTACATCACAATACAAGGATTGCTATAACTTTTCCATTTTTTTTTTATTTTTTTTTTTCGCAGCATGCATCATCTAGGATCCAGGAAAAAAACTAAGGGATGTACTTGTCAAGTTCTTGTTCAGAGGAAACAGTCCCTTCACCCTGACCTGCAACACAGCCCAGGATGACTGCACATATAGCTGCACCAGACACATATAATAATTTGTCCCTGTCCATTGCAGCAGGGTTGGAACTAGATGATCTTTAAGGTCTTTTTAACCCAAGCCTTAATATGATTCTATTATCCAGCCATCTCACCCTTTCTGCACCATCTCCTATGGCTTTGGCCCGTTTTCTCTTTGCGTGCTTCTAAATTACATTCTATGCCTATTTTTATTTTTTTTTTTGCTTGTGTTTTTTCTTGTTTTGTTTTTACTAAAAAAACCATAAATCCATTATTGGAATGCAGTAAAAATTAAACCAAATGTCAAAATCCTCCAAATTCAGCATCGGGCTGAAGTAACTCTACAATGACACATAAAGCCAGGCCAACCAGCATGATAGCGTTTGGCCATTCAAAGCTCTACAGCTGTTTTACAGTTTTGGGGTTGCAGGTTTGAGTGGTGTGATGAAATGCCAAGGTGGGACAAATAGATATGCTCAGTCACAACAGTGAATTTAAAATGCAACAGGGTTTTAGAAACAACACTGGAAAATGTCACTCCAATAGTGGGTTCTCTGATAGGATGGTATAACTGACATACTGAAGAAACAGTTAAACAAGCAGGTCAAGAGAGATAAAAGGATTACACTGGAGACGTGTTGCTCTGCACTACAGATGTACCCTTATCCTTCTGTTTTGAATTGCATCAGGCTAAATTGGCTATGCAGGCTGCTGCTTTTCCTTTAATCAAATCTTCTCTCATATGTGTAATGAACACCTACTGTCAATGGCCACAACTCTACCAAGTGGTACCAAGCATCTGGAGAAGACCACAACATCAACTTTTGATTTCAAATCCAAGTCTTTTAAAATCTGTAATCTGGTGATAGGAAGTAACATAAACTTCTATCTAAGGATTTAGTAGAAAAACTCACATAGCAACAAGTAATTAATTTTTATTTTCATCCTGAGCAATCCAGCTTGTGGAGACAGCAATTACACCATGTGACAGTCTTTAGCAATGCATTAATTTATTATTGAAGTATTTCTACTCTGCCTCCTTTCTTTTACGTGTTGTAACACACACCTGTGCTCATCACATTACTTACGTTTTGAATTTGAGCACCACTATTGAAAGTCCAAATACATGAAGGGGCACAGCAGCTACTCAAACAAGCAGTGTCAGCACACTCAAACACATCACTGTATCACAGCAAAACTCTACCAGATGTAGATAGGAAGAAACAGAACATTCATTTTGCAGCTGCAAAGAAAGGTATTGTGCTCACATTTAACAATGTAAAGGATGACCAAGGTAACATAATCTCTCTATAAAATATATTATTGAGATGTAATGATCAAATCATAACGATTTTGGAGCAAAATCTTTGGCAACAGAGATGACAACAACATAAAAAAAAGAAAAAAAAATGAAATAAATTTAACTAAAAACCTACATTTCTATTTAAAGACACTTCTGAAAAAAAAAAAAAAAAAGTTGCCCTTGGACCAAGTCCATTACAACTTCCCTTTCATTCTTTTAACTTTTTGCTCCAAGAAAGGAACAAGTTGATTTATGCCTTATATATATATAAAAAAAATGTTGTTACTGGCATGTGAAATAAATCAGGTTGAGATTAATGACAAATTAGGCAGTTTACAGAAAAATTTGATGGTAAAATGTAAAGTCGTAAGACTATCATCACTCATCTGTTGACTTTGAGATAGTTTTTTTCCATTTCAGGTGATATGATCAAGTTACCTTTATGCAATGATAAATTATCTTAAGACAAGCAACATGGAATATTGATTCTTGAAACGTCATTCAAAATATCTGAGTGTAAAGCTATCACTTATCTACAATGTTCAACAATGAAAGGCTCATTGAGAATGTGAAGGTCAAAGGCAGCCTTGGATGTAGTAACCATGAGAGAGTGGAAGTTAGGACCCTGAATGGACAAAAGAGAGCACCTGGACTTCAGGAGAGCAGGCTCTGCTCTCTTCAAAGACCTAATTGGAACAGTCCAATGGATAAAGCCCTGGAGGATGGAAAAGGCACAAGATGCTGGTTAACAGTCAAAGGTCATTTCATCCAAGCTCAAGACATGCCAGGAAGTAGAAAGTCAGGCAAAAATGACAGGAGACAAGAAGCACCTGGGAAAACTCCAACAGAAGAAGGAAGCATAAGAGGGTAGAAGCAGGGGCAGTTAATGTGGGAGGAATAGAAACACTGTCCAAGTATGCAGAAATAAGGTTAAGAAAGATAAAGCTCAAAGGGAATTGAAACAGCCCAGGAATACCTAAGGCAACAAGAGGGCTTTCTATAAGGAGACAGGTAACAGAAGGAAGGACAGGGCTGAATGCTGAATGAGGCAGGGCACCTGGTGACACAGGACATGAATGCCCTCTTCACCTCAGTCTTTATTAGCAAGACTGGCCTTCAGGAATCCCAGGAGGAAAGGCTAGAGCAAGACAGTTAATACCCTTGCTGGAAAAAGGTCAGGTCATGGAAGACTTGAGCAAATTTGGCATATAAAGTCCATGGGCCAAGGGGTGCACAGGTAGCTGTCTGATGTAACTCAAGGCCTCAGTGTCCCCTGAATTATTATTCAGTATTATTCAATGCATTCATCAATGACCTGGATGAGGGGGTAGAGAGCACCCTCAGCAAGTTTGCTGCTGACACCAAAGTGGGAGGAGTGGCTGACACAGCAGCAGGC
>JAOEGS010009124.1:45227-57632 GCA_025447755.1 Corythornis vintsioides | reverse complement strand
CTTTATTTAAATTTAATTAAATTAAATTCATTTAAAATATTTTTTTTTCACGTATTTGCTGCACAATATTTTTCTCACAAGTAACTAGCTTAATCAGGAGCTTCCTGTCCATGATTACAGAAACTGTAATTAACTATCCTGAAGTATGTTTCACTCTTCTACCATCACAAACACACTCCAGAAAAACTGTTGAAACACTAACCCCATTGCATTAACTTATCTATAATACTTTTTCTTGCATGCCAAGTTAATAGGCCTCTCAAAAATACCTTAGATAGCTAGAATTTTTTAACATGTCATTTGTAGAAGGTTTTCCTGGTTGTTTATCTTTTCTCAGATAAGTTGCTGTCAACATTCACACATAATTTTTCCAATAAAGTGAATGCACACTTTTAGATTCCTTTTTACAGCAATCTTGATGCTTATTTGTGCATTCACTTTAAATAACACCATTATATTTTTTTTTTAAATTGAAATGTCCAAATCCTTACGTCCCTAGAAAGCTTATTAGCTTATCATGTCTGCTCTTTGTCAACTATATTATGACTTCCAGACATTATCTGGAAGCAGTCTTATATTTAAATCTATTAATGACAGCAGAATATACAGTGTGATTGAAAGGAAAACATGAAGTCAGAGTTAATGTTTTGCAGTGTGTGTTATTAAGAGCCTGTAAAAATCGACTTCCACATGTCTACACTAGCATAGCCTACTCTGCAATAATGCCTATTTTTCCAAACTACATTCCAAAGCTTTAAACTCAAGGGTTTGAGCATCTCATACCACATGCATGAAATATAGAAGCAGTCACATCCATCCTTTAAAAACCTGGGACTTAAAATAAGCTTTAAAGTGTAATGCTCAAAGTAAATAAATAAACAGGCAGATAAAATTACCCCAAGATCCATTTTCCAAAATTTTACTTTGAAACACAGACTTTCAACTTTCTGGGAAAAGATTTGACTCTGAACGTGACAGACCAACAGTTTGAGCTGACATGACTGAGCCACAAAGATGATTAAGGAACTGGAGACACAAAAATGATGGAGTGGAGCATGTCTCTTACGAGGAAAGGCTGAGGGAGCTGAGGCTCTTTAGTCTGGAGGAGACTGAGGGGGGACCTCATCAGTGTCTATAAATACATAAAAGGTGAGTGCCAGAAGGATGGAGCCAGACTCTTCTCAGTGATGCCCAGTGACAGGACAAGGGGCAATGGGTGGAAGATGAGGCATAGGAAGTTTCACGTAAACATGAGGAGGAGTTTTTTCTCAGCGAGGGTGACAGAGCACTGGAAAAGGCTGCACAGGGGGTTGTGGAGTCTCCCTCTCTGGAGACATTCAAAACCTGTCTCAATGTGTACCTGTGTGGTCTGGTCTAGGTGACCCTGCTCAGGCAGGGGGATTGGACTAGATGATCTTCTAGGTCCCTTCCAACCCCTGACATTCTGTGATTCACCAATATAAAAACTTTGATGGAATAGCTGTTGGAGTTTCCTGGTCTGATTTTTCCACTAGCCCTAGAACAACTGAGATATGAAACTTACTAAGTTAAGTGAGAAAAGGGAGGTTAAGAATTTTAGACCACTATAATCTGGATTTTAAGAAAATAATCTGCCATGCTAAAGATAAGTTATTTGCACTGTGTATCCTATCAGGAGAATCACTCACTGACAGTGGCTTTTGTACAAGAAAGTTAGTTTCTGTTTGTTTACAGTATTATCTCCTTCAATCTCTTTCTTAAAGCATAATAAATTTAATATTTTGTAAAGTTGTCTTGGCACCTTCTCCAACTCTTATCCCAGAACTCACCAAGTGGCTGCAGTTCCTAATGCCATTAGCATTTTTTAATGGACCAATGAGAAAAATAAACATCATTAGTCACTAAGCTCTGCAAAAAGTAGCTGACCTCTACCTTCAGGTAACATAACACCAGAACATGTATACAAAAAAATGGAACAAAGAAAAACATTTTAATAAGATGCCAGAGGTTATAGGTTTAGAACCTCACCCACACCTCTATGATGGAGACAGTGCAGACTCCACAAGCTAGAGAGATGCATTTATAGATACTGGTTCATGTAATTACCAATAAAATTACTGATGTGGCTGGTCCCATTACTGGCAACAAGAAAACAAAATTAAACCAGAATGGTTATTTGAACTGTCTGCAGAAAGAAAGAACTTTCATGAACTTAACTTTGCTGTATTAAGGAAAAGTAAGAAGCAAGTGAGAAAAAATATTGAACTCAGAGAGAAGACTGAAGGAAGTTACTGCTTAAGAATGGTTTGCAAGTTTTTATGGGATTTTAGGAGAATAAATAAACATATCAGTCAGTGAAAGCTTTAAGCAACTGTTTACACCACTAGGCTCATTTCACAGATAAAAACTATTCTGTAAACATCTATATTGGGTTAGTATTTGTAAACAAGTGATGCTCAAATTATGTCAAACAGACTTGATCTATTGTTTGAAATGGGCTTTGCTATATCCAAGAATCAATTTAGGTGAAAAGGGTTGGATTTATCCTATCAACATGCAATACCCTGTCACATGGTGTCTGACACAGAGAGGAGAAGGAGAAGTAGGAGAGTAGTAGGAGAAGTTTGCCTTCAGCAGCAGAAAGCAAATTTATATGGAGAAAAGAGTACTAGATGTTCATCATTGTGAATACCCAAATACAAAATTAAAAAATAAATTTGTATTTAAACTTATTTAAACTTAAACTTATTTATACGGAAAGATGGAATTTGAATGGCATAGCTCTCTTTCTTTCTGCCATAATTTAACTGGGAAATTAATTTAATTTAAAAATTATTTCAGGTAATACAACTCTACAGTGGAAAATGACTGCACATTTGGAATACATGGAATAATTAAAATAAATTAATGGAAGGTTTCCATTTCCCTCACAAAAGACTGAAAAAATCAACAAGCACAAGACACATACCCTTGCAGCAACACAGACTGACTTTCACTGCCTGTGCTAAGGCAAACACTATTTTCAACTAAGAGCTGAGTTTCAGCTGCCAACTTTACCCCTGAATAGCCACACAATTTTCTGCACAACTGAACTGGGCACTACTGATGTGCAAAATCCTGCTCATCTTGAACTGCCACCTTCAGAATGGGACAGCCCAGATGAACAAAACACTTAAGTAACTATGTTCAAGGGTGAACAGCTTGTCCTCTTACGCTTCCACTGACAACTAGAGACAAATCAAAAACATATCACAGAAAGCAAAGCAATCCTTCTTACACTTAACTAAATAAATTTTTTTTTTTTTTTTTTAATCTGCTGTAAACTGCTTGCATTTTCCAAGGGCAGTGCTTTTAATTATGCTACACTTCAAAACCAACTGGCTCTATAAGACAGAACACACTTGCTTTACATCTTGAGTGGGTCAAGCAGTTGGAACAATGGGATACCAAGAAAGACACACAGATATAAAAGTCTTTAGCAAGAAATGGGACTCCTCAAAACAAAACACTGTCTTCTTTCAAACTTCCCTTTCATACTTTGTGTTACAAACATGGGGTTTTATTAAGTTTGACTCACATCATCTCTTTATTTTTATCTACAAAGCTGAAGCTTTTAGATCCAGTTAAGGTTAGGTATAAATTCTGATCTAAGTCAAAAGAGATGATACATTCTGAGAGATCCTTGACGACTGCAGGAGTTCTGAGTCACCTCTTGAAAACAAAATGAATGAAAAACCAAAGATATATCTCCACAGGCCCATCAATGAAGGACTTACCTGTCTGTTGTTTTCTTTTGGGGTAAGTTTTGCTGCGACTTCTTTCAATGCACTGGTCAGGCCGTGGCAGCTGCACAGAAGGGTCTCTGGTCATTTGCAAAGATGTTCTGCCACTAGGAAATGCAACAAAATCATTGGAAAACACTTGAAAAATGATCAAAGAAGTGGTTTTCAGAAAAAAAAATGCATGGGTTTTGGGCAGCATGTTTTGTTAGGTATTCACTTCTCATCCCAGTTCTAGTTCTCCTGCTGAGTAATACTATCCCAATTTTTGTTTTGAATCAGTCATTTGTAGAATTACCACCAGACTGTGACAACCTCTTCTGTACTTGGCATTCCCAAGAGGAGATAAGCAACTAAACCAAAGTGGTGGTTCACTAGGAATAGGCTAAGATATTGTGACATTTTGCAACCTGAAATATTCTAATATGGGCCTTTCTTAAGCAGTTGGATTACTTCCTGAATTCTTTAATTAAGTCTTCACCTCAGGAAAATAAATACTTAACATTGTTCATTCCAGTCAGTGAGGGGTTACTTCTCTGCTGTGTGGAAGCTAACTACAATAAAGTACTCTCACAAGCACAGGCCCAAATCATCATAAGTTAAGTCCTGAATCCTGTTTACAGTAAGGTTCTTCTTCAGTGCAAATTTTAAACAAGTTATTAAGTTTAAGTAAACTCTTTTATGTTCATCTTAATGTTCCTCTCCCTGTGACTAAGAAGAATATAGTGTTCATAAAAAAAATGTACAGCGGGCCCCGTATTTCTCCCCAAAAATCCATGTTTGCTTCTGGAAACTTGCTACACAAGAGAAGTAAAAGTGTTACTATTTAAAGCCTACGTGCTTAATCTGAGTTCAGTGACTTAGAAATACTCAAGTATCATACTATAAGCAACCATACAGGCATTACATATGTAGAATGAGTTATGAGAATTGACTCCCACTAAATACTGATTGCATTCTCATCAATAGCTACATAAAGGTAGTCAGCAATGCTTTTTTATTTATCTTATCAGAATTCACAAATATTTGCAAGAATTTGCAGTTTTAACAAAACACCTGAGTATAAGACCTCCCATTCACACTAACACCTCCAGATATTAATAAAAGTATCTGATTTTAAGACAAGGAAATTGCTTCCCTGAAAAACATCTGCCACAGTCTGAGAAGTACCTAGAAGCTTGAAAACAAAACAAAACAAACTAAACCAACACCTAAACACAATATTATGGTCACCACACATACACAGTTCAGTGGTGGGATTATGTTTCTCCTTTGAAATAATGATGTATACAGATACACAACACTGTTGCTGCTTTTAGTGCTACAACAGGGACCAAAGAAAAAGTGGGAAGATAAAGATTATGGATAAGCATAGAAAAGATTCTGGAAGAACATGAAAATGCTGTAACTGCTGCTCTGAATGTATTCCAAGAAGAGCTAACATGTCAATAACTAACTGATATATTATTATTATTATAAGCACTGTATAATCAGTATCGTGCAACTAGGTGTCACAGACCACATTTAGTAGGAATGGTCACTCAGATCATGGGGAGTCCTCAGTACAATCATTCCCCTATTAATTAAACAGAAATGGATCATGACACATAATGAGATAACCAAAATAAGACGAACTATTATGAAATATGTTGAAGACAGGACAGAAAACATCAGTGATCAGTTCAAATTCAGTGACAGTGTAACAGACAGTTGATTATGAATTCTGATTAACTAAGGACAACTGTAATAGAGCTAATATTACAAACTGCTGTTAGTACCAACCGCAGGTATTTCAATCCAGCTGCTAGAGAAATCAGGGGTTATGGTTTTCTTGTTTTCAGAAAAGTCTTCCTAAAAGGCAGTGACAAAGAACTGCCTAAAAACCAACCGTCAGTCTTAGTAAGATCCATGTATTTCTTGAGTGCAGTAGATTCTTGAGTGCATGTATTTTTTGAGTGATGGTAGAAATATAGACAGAAAGAAAAGACAGACAAGCCAAAAGTAAATCTATAAAAACCTGGTGTATTTGAAGGCCATAGAAAAAAACCTCTAGAGTTTTTAAGGCCTTTCCACCCTGAAGCTTCAAAATAATTAAGAAAGATGAAAAATTTTAATCTCTACCTGACAAACAGGAAAAATGGCAATTGAAAAGGAAGGGGCCTGGGTTTTAGATTTCATCACTAATTGCTAAATCATGTCCTACATACTAGGTAAAGGTCCTGCCATTTCAACAGACTTAAAAATATGAAGTCTTAGTATCATAGAACCATAGAAAGTTATGGGTTGGAAGGGACCTAGAAGATCATCTAGTCCAAACCCCCTGCCCGAGCAGGATCACCTAGACCAAGTCACCCAGGAACAGATCCAGGTGGGTCTTAAGTGTCTCCAGAGAAGGAGACTCCACAACCTCCCTGGGCAGCCCCTTCCAGTGTTCTGTCACCCTTATTGAGAAAAAGTGTAAAACTTAGTAAAAGCATTTCTGATAGATTATAATTTTAACTATGTCTTATATTCTGCTAGTCAGTGGCACAGCCACTAGAGGATCCTAAACCTACTCTCCCTGCCACATCTTCCTCTGTATCACAGTATTAGCTGCCCTGTATGTAGCACTGTCTGCTTTGGTTAATAAAGGCTACAACTCAGACTAAGTCTGAGGTTTACTGCATCTTTCTAGGCTTGCAGCCTTGAATGCTTATCCAATTTTCCCAGCTATTCCAGTCAGAAAAGATACCTCCATCTTACTTCAGATCTGCCCTTGTTTTTTATTCCTAAATCAAAAGCACTGCACAAGCAATACTGCTACAGGATTAGACAAAACCATTCCACCTCAACATGAGGAAGAACTTCTTTACTGTGAGGCTGCCCAGAGATGTTGTAGAACCTCCATCTCTAGAGAAGTTCAAAATCCACCTGGACACACTCCTGCCTGTCCTGCCCTGGGTGATCCTGCTCTGGCAGAATGGGATTGGACTTGATGATCTCCAGAAATCCCTTCCCACCCCAACCATTCTATGATTCAGGGGAGATCCCTTGCCATAGATTAATTGGAGCTGTAAAGAAGGGCATCACAGTTACATACATCATACAATTCTTCGCACCAACTCATTACTAATTGACAGAAGAAAGACATGAGCCAGCGTGCCTCCTCATTTTGGTACTCCCCACTTCTCAGGAAAAACCCTTTAAGGACACGAACATGATCTGAGGACTTATAAGGAGATTTTGACTTAAAGCATTGGCAAGGCTGATTTTGCTTTCACTATAGGTTATAGCAGGACCTAGCCAGCTCTTGGAATCTGGAGAATGAGAAGGAACTCAGATTTGCCCCAAAAATGTCAGACTCCAAGTCTGTTAGAAGGGCTGATTCATGCTTTTTCAGCAGAACCACTCTGAGTCATAGTCTGGGTGGGGTTTCTCTTTCATTGGAAGAAGAGAAAAGAAATGAAGAAGGAATTAACTGAAGTTTAAATAATTAATTAAATTCACCTGTACCGATGTTTATAACCTATGGATCCAAACTTGCTGAACTTTCTTGACAGAGAGTTGGTTTCATTCTCTGGCACTCTATGTAGTTTGAAAAATAAAACAACAGAGTAAGATACACAGATAAGTTTCAATTACAGTCAACAAGAAAAGAAAAATACAAACTTTAGGTCCCAAAAAAGTGATTTTCTACTAGTTCCTGTACATCCCTACCTTCAGGGTGATTCTTATGTGGTTGAGAGCTCCAAAAAGTCAGATGTTTATGACCCCCTCCTTTGACTACACACTTCTTAATTTCAAGATCTACTGTAAACTGTCAACAGTGGTCTTTTGCTTAATGTTTCAAAGTAGCAGGGAAATGCTAAAATAAAAAACTGAGGGAGGAATTCTGAGCTTGCTCATTTACAGCACTGCTAAAACCACCCCCAAGCATCCAATCAACTAGTTCCTAGCTAGCTATTCTTGCACAATTCTGTTACAGTTTTTGCAATAGTATAATGAAGTGTTTGAGAAGTGTAATATTGGAAACATTTTATAGACTTCAATAGATAAGCAAAACGTTATGGAAATTCAATTCAAATAAAAAAAAATATATATAACAGCTTAAATCGTGACATACACACATGTGGATAATTTTGTTAAAGACTACTTTATGCAACCTAAAATACTGTTTCAAAGAGAATTCTAAGAGAAAATAAACCACGATATTATTCTGTTTTAAAATTATTGTTTCACACCACTGTAAGAGAAAACATCAGCTTTTGAGCATTCTATAACCAAGACCAAAAATCTGTTTCCAAGCCTGTGTTACACTACTCTGTAGATGTAACAAGGGTCTTAATCAATATAGTCTCCCTTCTTTTGGTAATGAAACCAAAATTTTTGCATCACTCACCTGAAAAA
This sequence comes from Corythornis vintsioides, assembly GCA_025447755.1. Taxonomy (NCBI): domain Eukaryota; kingdom Metazoa; phylum Chordata; class Aves; order Coraciiformes; family Alcedinidae; genus Corythornis; species Corythornis vintsioides. Next base: position 49,488 of record JAOEGS010009124.1, on the reverse strand, counting down.
CGTATGATGTTCTACACAGCATTTCCAGAGATGTTTGCACGTTATCTTGTTCCGTGCTTCAAAAAAGAAGGAAGTTTCATTACACTGATAAAGAAACAAAACAAATCAATACTGTTATGAGGAATTCTGACAGTGAAGTGAATCTTCATTCACTGATCACAAGAACTGATCATCCTGTATAAAAGCATGTACAAAAAGCGATACCAGCATCAAGAAAAACAGGTTCTATAATTCCATAGAATACTTCATTTAAAATAAGTTTTCTTTTTGGTGTCTCATTGCCTGAAAATAATCATTTAAAGAATCAATCCCTTAGATAAACAGAAGAGAAAGGAGATTATTGAAACACTTCTGTTCCTTTGTTCTTGTTCATAGATACCAGCTTTTTTTTTTCCTAATTAAAAAGCACAGCTTTTTTTTCCCAAAAGTATGTTTTTGATTGTAACTGCATGTCAGATGTCAAAAAAAAATGTATTCCCAAGGTTCTGTTTAGCAGTATACAAAAAAGGTAAGAATAAATGAAAAAAAAGCTCATGATCTGTGATAAACTGATACGAAGCAACAACACAGAGAGAAAATGCACAAAACATACATGTAGACAATAACCAAGGTAAAACTGGAAATAATAAAAAAAAAAAAAGATGAGAGGAAGTAAGATTAAATACATATATATATATTATCTAACTTTAGAATACTTCAAAAACGGTCAAAGGTAAAAGCCACAAAGTTCACCTTAAAACCTCTTAAAGAAGACAACAACAACTGCTAAAGCAGTTCATCTAGAGTAGGCTGCAGATGAACACATCCAAGTAAGTTTTGAAAATCTTGTGAGCAGGAGACTCCTCAACCTCTCTGGGCAGCATGTTTCTGGGCTCTGTCACCCATAAAGGTAACCAGATTTTCCCTTAAGTTCAGGTGGCACCTGCTGTTTTCTAGTTTGTGCCCATTGTCCCATTTCTGATCACTGGGTACTACTGGAAAGAGACTAGGCCCATTCTCTTAACACCTGCCCTTTGGCTAATGATAAGCATTGATAAGATCTCTGGAGACACTTAAGACCCACCTGGATCTGTTCCTGGGTGACTTGGTCTAGGTGATCCTGCTCAGGCAGGGGGGTTGGTCTAGATGATCTTCTAGGTCCCTTCCAACCCCTAATATCTGTGAATCTGTGAATAAGGTCCCTCTCAGTCTTCCCCAGGCTGAACAAACCCAGGTGTCTCAGCTGTTCCTCATACAAGAGATGTTCCAGTCCCCTGATTATATCTGTAGCCCTCTCTTGGAGTCTCTCCAGTATTTCCCTCTCCCTCCTGAACTGAGGAGCCCAGAACTGGATACAGAACTCCAGATGTGGTCTCAATAGGGGAGAGGGGGAGAACTTCTCCCAACCTGCTGGTCACTCTCATCTTTATACACCTCAGGATACATTGGCCTTCCCGGCTACAAGGGCACATTGCTGTTCCATGAAGAATTTATTGTCCACCAGGACTCCAGGGTCCTTCTCCATACAGCTGTCAGGCCCTAAACTACTGTGCATAGGTTATTCCTCCTCAGGTGCTGGACTCTACACTCACACTTGTTGAATTTTATTAGGTTCCCCTTTGTCCAACTATCCAGACTGTCCATTTTCAACGAATGACAGCACAGTCTGACCAGTCTGTAATTTCCAGGGTCTTCCTTCTTGCCCTTTTTGGAGACTGCAGTGACACTGCCTTTCCTCCAGTCCTCAGGAACCTCCAATTTTCTCCATGATCTTTCAAACATGATGGAGGAACTTCACCAGCAGCTCCCTCAGCACTTGTGGGTACATCCCATTGGGACTCATGGATCTGTTTGTGTCTGGGTGTTCAGCTTGCTTAAATTATTTCTAACCCCATCCTCCTCAACCAGAGGAGTGTCTTCCATCCTCAAGACCTTCTCTCATACCTCCAGATGCCCATTCTTAGCAGTAAAGTCTAAAGTGAATAAGGCATTCAGTAAGACTTCCTTCTCTGCATCCTCTGTCACCAGGGCTCCCAACCACATTTTCTTTATTCTTCCTTTTGCTACTGACATACTCAAAGAAGCCCTTCTTGTTCAGTTTTACTTCCTTTGACAGATTTAATTTCAAGAAGGCCCTGTCCTTTCTTGTTGCATCCCTACATACTCTGACATTGTTCCTATATTCCTCCCAAGTGGACAATCCCTTTTTCCTGTAAACCTCCTTCTTCCATTTGATTTTTTTTCAAGATGTTCTTGCTCATCTGTGCTGGTCTCCTTCCTCCTCTATTTGCTCTTTTTTTTTTTTTTTTTTTACTCACAGAGATGCACAATCTTGAGCTTGGAGGAAGTGACATCTGAGTATCAACCAGCTCACCTGGGCCTTGCTACCTTCTAGAGCCCTAACCCATGCAATTCCTTCAAGTAGGTTTTTGAAGAGGTCATATTTAACTCTCCTGAAGTCCAGAATCCTACTTATTGCCCAGCTTCTTCCTTGTATGATACTGAACTCCACTATCTCATGGTCACTGAAGCCAAGGCTACCCCCAACTCACATCTCCAACCATACTTTGTTTGTTAGTAGAAGGTCCAGCAGCATAACTCTCCCTGTTGGCTTCTCCACCACCTGTGTTAGAAAGTTATCATGAATGTTATTGTGTACCTCCTGTACTGTGTGTGGGCTTTCCAGTAAATATCAGGGTGATTGAAGTCCCCCACAATCACCAGGTATGTGATCCTGAGGCTACTTCCACCTGTCTGCATATGGCCTCATTGACTTCCTCTTCCTCATCAGGTGGCCTCTAGCAAATACCAACAACAGTGTCACCCATATTAGCCTGACCCTGAATTCTTACCCGTAAACTTTCAACTTACTCTTCATCCACCCCTAGGTAGAGCTCAATATATTCCAGTTACTCTCTGACATTAATAGCAACCTCAAAACCTCAATTTGCCAGTCTTTCCTAAAAAGTAGGTAGCCATCCATGACAGCATTCCAGTCATGCACGCCACTCCATGGATCCATAACTTCAATGGGATCAAGGCCCTGAAACCACACCCCAATCCCTACTTCTTCATGCTTATTCACCGTGCTGTGTGTGTTGCTGTACAGCATTTCAGAGATTTAACTGAGCCACAATATTTCCCTGGAGGGGGGCAAGAGGAACCACCATAGTCATAGCCAGCTTTAAGGTGGTTCACCTTCTGGTTTTCCTCTTGGAAGGCAGCTAAGGAACATTTATCACTGTACTGGTTGGACTGTCGTAGTCTCCAGTTGGGTGGTATTGCATAAGCCCCCCAAGTCCTTTGGTTTAAAGTCCACCATGTTGGAGATCTTGCTGCCAAAGATTCCCTTGCTTCTTCAAGACATGTATACGCCATCCCTCTCAGGCTACAGTCATCAAAGAATGTCCCATTGTCATAAAAGTCAAAACCGGTCATACAGCCAGGAATTAATATTATTATTTCTGGCTGCCCTCTTTCCTCTAACAGGTAAAAATGGAGGAAAATAAAACTTGGACACCGATGTTATAATGAAAAGTTGCCACAAAATCAAGGCAGGGAGAGATTCAAGAGAAGTCAAACATATACAAACTATAAAATACTTCCAACAAACAAGAAGAAGCAACCAACACTGCTTTTTTACAGCAAGCTAAACATTCTGCTAACATTCACATACATTACACATCCATAGATCTGTCACTCTGTAAAGTTAAGTGCTCATTTTTGTATCTTTAATTTGCACAAAGAACGAGTAGTCCCACTGACTTCATTGAATACTGACTCAGCATGGTGCAATATTGTCTGTAACAAAAATGAATCCTAAAACCATCTCCACAGCAAGTGAATTCCCAAGTGGGTATAATTCTTACTGCATTCAACAGCTGGTTTTAGGAAATGGACGCCCTTGCATCAGTTATATTTCTGCAGTGCTATCAGTATGTAGCTAAAGGCTTCTAGCAAGTTTCTCCCACTCTCTATTGAATTAAGTATGGTGACCTACAAGCACCCTGCAAACTATGAACTCATTCAGTATGTTCTCTAGAATTCACTTTCACCTCTATCAAAAAATAATTGTCTATTAACAGCTGTCAGGAAGCCTCAAAAAAATTACAAATTATCTACTCAAGCAACACTTTCTCCACCAGGAAACAACAGTAAAAATGAGAGAGCTCTTCACCTGTGGTTAGAATAATTGAGATTTCATTACCCGACAGAAAAAAAAAAAAAGAAAAAGAAAAAAAAAAAAAAAGAAAAAAAAAAGAAAAAGAAAAAGAAATTAACA
>JAOEGS010009124.1:29648-45127 GCA_025447755.1 Corythornis vintsioides | reverse complement strand
TGTCCCTGCTCACTGCAGGGGGGCTGCACTAGATGACCTTTGGAGCTCCCTTCCAGCCCTAAACATTCTATGATTCTATGATTCTCATATTGCCTCAGCCTCACCACCTGTTTTTACCCATGGAAGGAGAGATAGCAAACGCATGGAGATAGTTTGACTATGCTACAAGTTTATAAACAGATGGGCACTCATATAGCCACAGCCCTTATCTGGTTTATGCTGCCTCTCAAATAATCCTGAAGACTGACTTGGCAGGGCCAGGAGATCTCCACTAAACAGCTGGTAATTGGTACAGATTTCACAGTAGCCTCCCATATACACTGAAAGACTGAAAGCATGTTGCACATGCCTTCAAAGAAGACAAGTCAGAAAGGTCATTGCACTACCTAACTACAAAATGCCTCTGGAACTGCTAGAGCTGACGTATGAGTTCAGGAGTGTCCACACTGCCCTCTGCAAACAGCTCACAGCTCGCTCTGCCACGCCAGCATGATTACACAGCTTTCAAGCTCAGAGCTGCACTGCACCCAGCTAGCTCAGTACCCAGGCAAGGCAAGCTCAAGCCCACCTGGAAGAGAAAGCAAACACTTAAAATGACAGTTCTTCCCTCTGGAGGCCAGATGATCACTTGCTTATGAAGTTCATTGATTATTCCAAAGATAAGAACCACTGCCATTAGACTTTCACTCATTCCATGGAGTGTACTTATCTGCAGATAAGCTGCACTTATCCACAGATAAAAATGCTCTGAAAACCTATGATTCAGACCAGGCTCTAGATGCTAAAATTTATGACAACACGTAACATTAGTTGCAACCAATCCACTCAGAAAATTAAGAAGAAAAACCCAAACCCATGATAGGAACCCTGCCATAATACATGTTATGTATTGTGTATGTACATGTAACAAAAAAATGAACATTATCTTTGAAGCTACTGCTTCCCAAAATGGCCCTTTGCCAGGATAGGTACATACACGGATACTATCAATTGTTAACTGCAATACAGAACACTCTGTTTTTATGTATTTACATAATGCATACCATTCATAGATTTTGTAAGAGATAATGTATTATTACTGGTTACACAAGGTCAATCTTTAAGAACATTATACAAGTCAGGAACTAAAATTAATAATGCTGTGCCAGTTTTCATAAAGCAAGTAAAGATTAAAACAAACGTATCTCCACCTTGTATTACACCAATTAAAAAAAAAAAAAAAAGAATGAAGAAGAACTTAAAAAAAAAGAAGCTGGAGGTAAAACCTTAGTGTTAATGAATTTATGTCTACGCAGGAATTTTAATCCTATTTTTCCTTCAGAAATGTTGGCTACTGTAGATTTTCTTATTAAGTCTTGAACAAATTTTACAATACTTCTAAGGTCATTATGAAAGAAAAGCCCAGAAAACCCCCAACCAGCCAAAACAAGCCCAAACCATTCTGTATGAACACTGCTTTGCTTGCTCACCTTCAACCTCCACTACCACTCTCACTTAAGTGGGAACAAATACAAATGATACGAAAGTTGTTTCTAATTCTTTATCTATAATAAAGATTTAAATGCTATTTCTGTCTGGAATAGAAATATAAGATGAACTGAACTTCAGAATGGGAGAAACATTTCTTTAAAACCTGTTTAATCTTTGCAATAGGAATAAATCAAATTATAAGTTCCTGCCTATAACTTGTAACTCAAGATGGAATAGCATTTGACAGGGCTAGAAGAGGTACAGCTGAACCACCTTATTAATGTTAATACTTTTCAAAATCATATAATCATTTAGGTTGGAAAGACCTTCAAGATCACTGAGTTCAACTATTAACATAACTCTGCCAAGTCCACTGCTAAACCATGTCCCTAAGCACCGTATCTACATGACTTTTAAAGATGGCCAGGGATGGTGATTCAACAACCACTTCCCAAGGCACCCTGGTCCAATGTTTGACAACCCTTTCAGTGAACTGTCTTTTCCTAATACATAACTGAAACCTCCCCCGGAGCAACCTGAGGCTATTTCCTCTTGTTCTATTGCTTGTTACTTGGGAGAAGAGAGAGGCCTCAACCTGTCTACAACCTCCTTTCAGAGAGTTGTAGAGAGCAAGGTGTCCTTTCAGACTCCTTTTCTCCAGGCTAAACAATCACAGCTCACTCAGCTGGTTCTCATAAAAGTTCTTCTCTGGACCCTTCAACAGCTTTGTAACCCTCTCTGGAAACAGCCTGACAAGTGCCAAGTACAAGGGGACATTTCCCTATTCCTGCTGGACACATTATTTCTGATACAAGCAAAGATGCTATTGGCTTTCTTAAACACCTGCACACATTGCCATGTCATATTTAGCCAGTTGGTAATCAGTGTTCCCAAGGCCCTTTTTCCAGACAACTTTTCAGCCACTCACCCCCAAGCCTGTAGCATTGCCTGGGGATGCTGTCAATCAGGATCAGAATCAAGGACTTGGCCTTATTCAACCTCATAGCACTGGCCTTAGCCCATCAATCCAGCCTGTCCAGGTCCCTCTGAAGGTCCTCCCTACCCTCAAGCAGATCAACACTCCTGACTAACTTTGTATCAACTGCAAACTTACTGAGAGTGCCTTCAATACCCTTGTCAAGGCTGTAGTAATGGCACCAATGCTGAATCCTGGGGAACACCACTTGTGACTGGCTGCCAACTGGATTTAACTCCATTCAACAATACTCTTGGGCTCAGCCATCCAGCCAATTTTTTTATCCAGTGTAAACCTGTCCATGCCACGAGCAGCCAAAGCAACAAGCACGGCATTTCCCTCATCCACTAAGTAGGTCACAGGAGATCAGCCTAGTCAAGCAGGACCTGCCTTTCATAAACACAGCCTACTTAGGCCTAATTGCCTGGCTGTCCTGTAAACGGTGTGCTATGGTGCTCAAGATGGTCTTCTCCATAACCCATAACCTCGCCTGGCACCAAGGTCACACTGACAAGCCTGTAGCTCCCCAGATTCTCTATCAGCTCCTTCTTGTAGACGGGTGTCACATTTGCTAACCTCCAGTCAACTGGGACCTCCCTGGTTAGCCAGGACTGCTGAGAGATGATAGACAGTAGCTTGGTAAGCATATCTGCCAACTCTTTCAGTCTTGAGAGGTGTAACCCATCCAGCCCCATACACTTGTGTCTGTCTAAGTGGTGCAGTGGGTCACTGACCATTTGCTCTCTGATTAAGCAGGTCTTGTTCTGCTTTCTATTCCTCTCCTACAGCTCAAGGGGCCATGCACCCAGGGAACCTAGTCCTGATATTAAAGACTGAGTGAAGGAAGACATTTGGTACCTCAGCCTTTTCCTTGTCCTCAATCAGTTTCCCCCTGAATCCAATACATGACAGAGATTCTCATTAGTTCTCCTGCTACACTCCAAGTATTTACGGAAACATTTTTTATTGCCTTTAACACTAGACAGGTTGAGTTCTAGTTGGTTTTGGCCCTACTCATTTTCTCCCTGCATTGCTTCACTGTGTCTTTGTAGCCCCCAAATGGCTGGCCTTTCTTCCAAAGGCCACAAACTCCCCTTTTGCTCCTGAGCTCCAGGCAGAGCTCTCCATTCAGCCAGGATGGTTTCTTCACTGTCAGTTCATCTTTCAGGATGTAGGGACAGCCTGCTTCTGCTTCTTAAGACTTCTTAAAGTATGTCCAACCTTCCTGTGCTCCTTTGCCCTTCTAACACTTAGTAAAAAGCAGATTAAAAAAAAATAAAATAAAAGCATATTTTCAAGGTTTTTTGAGACTATTTAAAAGAAAAAAAAAAATCTTCTATTTAGATGAGTTTCACTCATTAGAATGGGTAGTATTATGTGCTTTGGAATTGCCTTGAGGTTTCTGTAGCATGCATCAGTGGTTGGTATGGCTCCTGAAAACAGTCTTTACTTATTTCACCTTATGAATTCACCTGAGTTGGGCCTCTTAATCTGAATGAGCAAGACTGCAGATTAACACATCTTGAAAACATGTATAGAAGTTTTATCTTTATAGTTTTCAGTTTTGTTCTGACTTGAGAGCATCCAAATTTCAAAATCCCTCAGAAAAAAAATTTAAGACATCCACATTTCAAAATCCCTCAGAACAAAAATTTAAGACTTCCAAAAGGCCCTTCTCTTACAACAACAAAAAAAAACCAAAAACAAACACAAAAAAAAAAAAAAGTGAAAGCAAGTGTTTTCCTGATTTAAGATTTTCTGGTTTGGTGAAAGAGAAGCATGAAAAGTAACAAGTACAGAAGCTTTGCATAAGCTCTTCAAAGGAGTGAAATAATTCACTTGCATGTTCAGACGCAGTGCAACCAAAGTAAAAGGCACTTTTACAAAAAAACAGTATAGGGCTGTGGAAAACAGCACAGAAGTACTCAGTACCAAAAGGCAAAAAAACTCCACATCTCTCACTTCTGCATATTACTACATTTATGTTCTGAGTCCACACAGTCTATCAAAGCATGTATCTCTCTATTTTGTTTCATGTCATTAACTGAGAGAAATCTAGGAAGAAAGACATGTTTCTGACACAGGGGAAGCACAAGAGATGTGCTGTGCACCTCTTTGATTACTCACTTCCACACAGTGCATCCATTGTGATTAGGCTCTGCTTTACTGCATCGGAGTGAGGGGAGCCTTTGGTAGCCACCTGTATAATTTCCAGCAAGACATCTATGCTACCAGGAATTGTGAACAGGCATCAGGCAGATCTCTGAGTTTTCTTAAAGGAAACTGCATTAAAGTACCTGTTTCTCAGGTTCAAAAATTCTTTGCAATTGTTTGTCATGTTCTGGGTATCCTTTTGAGCAGTCCTTGCATGGGAAGGGGTCCTAATTTCATGCTGATACTTAAATGTTTCACGGAAAGTTTAACATGTTTCTAGCTCAGAATTCACAGCATGGGTGCACTCAGGACACAATGAAATACTGATTCAATGATTAACACCACTGAGAAAGAGTTTATGTCAGCAGGTCTGGGTCATTAGTCTCTCATGTCAGGATAAGTCAGAGAGAGAAAAATATTAAGGGCAGTATTTTGTTTATGAAGGGGCAATAGCCTTAGGGAGAACACATAAAATACAAGCAAAGTAGTGAAAGATAAAACCAAAATACTGATTTGTATATGCTCGTACACAATAGAAACAGGTATGCAGGAAGGTTTTTTTTAAAGTTAAATACACAAAAAAATGCTCTAGTGGAAGAGATGTGAAGAAGTACAAGAGGTTACACTGAAAACAGGAAAGGTGAAGAACCTTACTGTAAGACAGTATGCATAAATATCTTCTGCTTAGTTGATCATGATGTTTTATGAAAAAAGAAATTATGTAAACAACAAGGTCACCAGCCATAAATATGGCTGGAACAGGCACCTTGTCCACCCCCAGAATATTTTTCATATCCTAAAGACATGGGTCTGTACATTTATTTTGCTATGTCTGCCACCTCTCAAGGAGATCAGGATGTCCACTTCCACCCCTTTAGTGTAGTATACATTCAAATTCTTTTTGGTAGGTTTGAAAAAAATCTCAAATTTATTGGAAGGAAGAACAAAGAATTTACTATATGTAACACCATGCAGGGCAAAAGCAACAATTCATGTGTTGCTTTTAAATACACCAACAGATTTTTCTTGATGAGCAGACAGACGTACCAATGAAAGGTGCCCATCAGTGTGAGCTAAGGTAACTAGTATTTGGAAACACGAACTAAAATCCAATCTGCAGTTTTCACTACAACACAGAAAACAAGATACAAACAAACCTTTCAGCATATTCAGAAATAATCTGCTCTTTGTCTTATTACATGATGTTAACTCCTTTGCTATATGCAATAAAGCTCAATATAACACACAGGAAAGTCTCCATTATTTCTTAACTTCCCTAATCTTTTCTGTCATTCTCTCCAACTAACTGGAAGCATATCACACATTCCAGACTTGGTATACCACATCTGAAACAAGGAAAGTATTCACTGCTTGGGACAATGAAGTTAAAATGACATGTTTACTCTCGTATCATATATTGCAAACACTTGGAAGAATAAAGTGATAGCATTTATTAAAAAACAAAACAAACAAAAAAACAAACAACATGAATAAAAGACATAAGTGAATTGTTTGAACAATATTGGAACAGACAGTTGTATAAAAACACTAATGAGCTTTTCCTCCTTTAGGTGATGAACAATAGAAATTGTTATTGTTTTAATCCAGAGACTAAGACTACTGTTTACTTATTGCAATGCATAAACTTGTCAAAAGTAGCACCAACAGAACATTTAAAAAAATATATATTTTTCTGGGTCATTTGGTCTTTTCCTGATCTTGTTAGGTAGCACTGTAGAAAAACTTCTAGTCATTATTAGTTGCAAAGGAGATTTCAGTTGTAGTACACACCCTTGTACTTACTGTTCTCCTGAACAATTTCCTAAAAGTACCTGTCAAGACTTGAAATTACCAAATGCTGTCAAAGTGTTTGCCTTATGATCACAGTACTAAGTGTTCACTAGCCATCAACTTTAACAGTCTCAAGCATATTTTCCAAAGCTTCCAGGTTTTCTGTGCAGCATGTTAAACCTTTGCAATGGTTCACACATGGGTCATACAAAACCTATACATATGTGGCATCAAACAGAAACTATAGCACTTCAATGCAAATCACTCTTACGTCAAACTCAGACTTGTTTAAGCATGAACAGGAATTCACCCTTCACATGAAATATCGTGAAAAGTTTTCCCAACCTTCCCCCAGCCTTCAAACAATTCTTGATTTCAAGCAACACACCAGGAGAAACCATAGCTCACCACACCAAGTAGAAACAAACTACCTGGGAGTAACAGGAGTAGACCTTGTCAATACATCTGCAGAGTCACAAGAAATGCTGTCAATGACAGAAGCAGGTCAACAGTAAGGGGTAGACTTAAATTTTGCAGAATGTACCAAACATACCAAATGGCCTCATGGAAAAAAATGTGGAAAAGACTAACAACCACTACAGGTGAATGAAGATATGAAGATAATCAGGAAAGGAGAAGGATATTGCCAGCAGGTGAATACTTCTTCAAACCTATAAACTTTCAGTCCCAGTATTTCAAACAGACCTACAAAGTTTTTTCAAAAAACAACTCAGCAAACTAAACTTGTAACTCAACCAGATACCAAAAAATCACAGAATCACAGAATGTCAGAGGTTGGAAGGGACCTAGAAGATCATCTAGTCCAACTCCCCTGCCAGAGCAGGGTCACCTAGACCAAGTCACCCAGGAACAGATCCAGGCGGGTCTGGAATGTCTCCAGAGAAGGAGACTCCACAACCTCCCTGGACAGACTGTTCCAGAGCTCTGGCACCCTCACTGGGAAAAAGTTTTTCCCTTGTGTTTGTGTACTTGCAGTACAGACTGCAAGTATTTGGTTGACTCCACTTCCTAAATTTTCCTCCATCCTCAACACTCTCCTGTTCTCACTGCAACACATGCCTCGTATGTGATAAATATAATTCTCTTTTTTCCACTGAAACTATCTTAAAACCTCATCTCTTACTATCAGCCTGCTATCCTTGCTCCACTGGAACCAACACTGTTTTCTCTCAAATGGTGTAACAGCACTACACAATGAAGTTAAACTATGAAAAATGGGTTTCAAGATAAATTATGTAGTTGATTCTGTTTCCAAGACACAAAATTATTTATACCTAACAGCCCTACAATTTTTCTTCATCCAAATTTTGGTTAATATTGGCTTTCCCTAGATTTATTCTAGTTTAAAAGCAGTATGTAACACCATAAACAAAGCACTGCAGAAGCAGTCTACTTTAATTTAGAGAGCACGATTTAAAATGATAAAGATTTGTTATAAAATTTCTACTTCAGTGCTGTTCTGCTGAAGTTCTCTTCCCTTTGGACAGAAAATCTTTCTTCTTCCTCTTTAATAGACCTGCAAGCACCCTCAGGTACACAGTACAGATAATTTTCTTGCAATAAGTATCAATGAAATTAATTTCACTTTGATGGCTTCTTGTGGTAATTTTCAGAAGAATAAATCAGGTTTTAAAGGGCACACAAAATTTTCCTTCTCATTAGACCAGAGAGTACTTTTTTTTTTTTTTCAAGTTTAAATAAAAACTTACATCTTTTCCCAGGACTCTAAGTTCAAACTGTGTTTCCTTGAAGTGAACTTTTGTAATTCTAGGCCTGTAATATTAGACAAAAAGACAAATAGAACTTAATGAACCTTTAATTCATTGCATAATAAAATATAAGGTTTAATATAATTACACACAGAGACAAAAAGGAATTCAAAAGTGTAATTATTAATTTTTTTTACATATGCACCAGATATCTGAAGAAAATTAGCAGTATTTAAACACTGCAACATAAGTATGGTAAAGGAGAACTATTTTTTTACAATAATTAGATTGTCAAAGAATTCGAAATCCGTATAATCCAAAGATAAAGAATTCAAAATATACTTTTCTTTATTGATACAATTAACCTTTCAAATAAATATTACAAATCATACATTTCCACACAACAAAACTATTATTGTTTTAGCACAGGCTGTGCATTTTAACGATACATACCAAAAATATTTTCCTACTTGTTTTTTATTCTTGTAGACAACAACTCCTATGGGTGTTAAACCTAAGAAGTATTCAGATTTGTTTTCACCCTAGAAAATAAAACATGTTTGTCACTCATACAGTTGGCAAGTTGTATCACTGTAGCAGGGGGGTCTAGTAAGGAAGTCGTCCTGACCACTGACCTGAACACAAGTGTTTCACCCTCTGTGCAAACAGGACAATAGTACTTGACATACTGACAAAAACTCCTATTAAAGAACTTGTAGGCACAGGGGCAAAGAGGCAAGAAAGAATGACAGCAAGGGTAAGAATGGGAGATTCCACACGTCATTTTGAAAGCAAAAATAACTTTTTGTTAAGGAATCATCTGCAAATGGCCAAAACTCAGAAACTAAACTCTCTATTCAGACACAAACACAACAGACAACCTAACTTTCAGGTGAAGATAAATTGTGATTTTCTGAGCTGTTCTACTATAGATAAGAATTGCCTTTTTGCTTCTACAGTAGTACCATCTTTGTACTCTACCAAGTAAAGTAGCTCCTTTCAGAGACTGAGATTTTTTTTTGTGGTTGTTGAGAATGGGTAGCAACATGCCAAGAACAGTTGCATGCATCATCTCCTCCCAATCAAATTGTCCTGAGGTCAGTAGTCAAATTGCAAACCGCAGTGATAGAGAACAGGATGAAAACCCTGGTGCTGAGTTGCAGAAGGCCCCAACCTTCCCAGTTTATGGCGAGTAACCAAAATCAGATGCTACCCACACTTCAAAAGGGCAAACCTTAGTGCATGAAGTTAAAAGAAAGCTGCAAAAGCTTGTTCATCTGCCTCCTTGAGGCAATGAGGAAGAGACCTGCAAGCTCTAAACCAGCAGAACACAAAAAACAAAAAAAAACCAGCTTTGAGAAAGACTGTACAAAGTGTTCTTCTACATGACTACTCGTGAGAAAGCTCAAGTCCACCTTGTGAGTTCTGACTGTGCTACTCAGTGAACTAACTGCTAAAGGCAACTTTACTTTTAATATAACCTAGTGAGGAAAAGATCTACATCACATATGCAGCTTCAATCTCAAATAAGGGCTTCTGTTGCTGTTGTAATATTCATGGGCTAGACTTGGGCATATTACGGCTCACCCCTCATTACCCAGGCAAAGACCTCATTGCACAGCAAAAGCAAGCTACGGGAAAAAAAAAATAAAAATAAAAATTCCAGGCTCTGCTGATTTTGTTGGATCATGTTGAATCATGCTCAAGTAACTCCCCTAGCTTTCTGTGGGTGGGAGGGGCACAAAGCATGGGATATGAACACAATTAAGCCACAGGGTACATTAAAATAATACTTCAAATTGCAGGCTACACAATTTGGAGGAGGAAAACACATAGTTACACTCCTGGTAGTATCTTGGTTTCTGTATTTTCTTTTAAATAATTTTACAAAGTCCTGAAGTCTAATTCTGTGTACCATCTACATTACAACACCTCATTTGAACTTGTAATTTTCTTTTATTCAAAAAAACCTCCCACAAGTGCAACTATTCAAACAAGATATAATGATGAATAGAATGGCACTTAGTGACATGGTCTAGCTGGGTGTTGTGGTGTCAAGTCTTGGGCTGGACTTGATGATCTCAAAGGTCTGTTCCAGCCTCAGCAATAATTCTGTGTAATTCTGTGATGTTTCCAACTGGAGCACTTAGCCTCTAAGTGATTACTTGGATGCAATCCCAACATACATGCTGTTCTACTAAACACATGGAGGGTTTTGCTGAGGCAATACATACAACTTGCAATACTGCATGATTTAGCAGAAGAAAATCTGGAAACACACTATGGATCTTTAGCAAATCCTTCACAATGAACATTTTTTTTTAAAGCCATAGGTACTGCTGCTACCCCATCCTTGTTTTTGCAATGGTATTGGATACGCTTCAGAGCACATTTGTTGGTTTTTATACAAGAATAATGTGCAAACTTTTTGTGTCAAAAAGGTTATAATATAATTCTCTTTCATCTCTTCTGACACTTGCAATAATTACTTCTTATTTATCTGAATTGTTTTTTTCCAGAGTATAAATGACTGTCTTCTAGAGGTGTAATACACAGTGTTTCATCTGAAAACCATTCAGCTTCTGTGTGTATGAATGACTGACACCCCTCTATTTGTGAATATGTCTGCCTCTGCATTTCTTAAATACAAAGTTTCTTTCCAAGGTAATCTGTGGTTAAGTAAACTACGTAACACTCTCTCCCACATTAGTACAAGGATTTTTTTTCCTACAGTTACAAGATTTACAGTATTTAAATAATACTTACATAAACAGGATGGAGATCTACTCCATACATTTCCAGGGATTTGGCCACCCCTAAGAAGTTCACTTCTGCCTCAGCAGGAACTTGACCCCTGCAAAGAAAGTCCTGTGTAATAATTTTGCACTTCCAGTCAACATATTAAGATAGACCATATTAATAAATACAGTTTGCTGGACAGGTGTGTAACTGTTCCTACTATTTGTTTAGACTGACATGTTCCTTTCAGCACTGTACTTCTGATTGCTCTAGGTGAGAACAAGGCAGTAGGCACAAACTTTTACTAAAGTCACTGCTCTAAGATCCTACCAAAGATATCTGCTATCATATGTTACGATGTATGCCTGCTACAGTGGCCAGTCTTTTTCCTGCTGTTATAAACAGTTATGACATTCTATTTTTAGGCTTGAATATGAAAATTATCTTTTTTTCCAATAACTACAGGATCATTAATATAGCAGGAATGGACTGATTGACCTGGGTATTATTTCCCCATAGGAACACCGAAGCTACAAAGAATTTCTAAAAGCAGGGCTCATGATTTAAGATAAAATATTCCTTTCTTCACAAAATTTTGCCTACAGGAAGTCTCACCAGCTGGTAACATCCAATTCTGCTACTGTGAAAATAAAGTTTGGAGTCTGTCTCACAAGATTACCAGTTTCAAAAATGTGGCTTGCCTTCCTACCTGCAAATATCAATTAATCAATTAAAAACTACCATCAGTTGCATGCTGAAACAATAAAGGAAAATGTGGGAAAAATTAAAAAACAACTATTAGGAACATGTTTGACAACACTGAAGCTAATTTATTTTCAAAAAGACTGGAATTACTAAATAAATTCAAATACAGACTTACTGGAATTTAATTTGTCCGTCACTTAATAACTGTAACTGATACAAGAGCAAGACACTGTTGCAAGCCTGAAATAACTGAAGCTGCATTTTCTACTTCAGTAATTTTTAATACTTCTGTAAAAGCTACTGGACTATTATTGGGAAAGTACAGCACACCTTGAGAAAATACCAAGTCAAAAAGATGTATCTCCTGTTTCACTCTGTCATTGTTCTCCTGGGGAGATACTCCACTGCATTTGCTACTTTCAAAACCCAAGGTGGAAAGCTGAGATTAATGTTTGAACTCAAGATGTGGAAAAGCTCTACAACACACACATTCTCGCTTCTTGCCTCTCCATTCTCTCCAGACTAGCAGATCCTTCCCGGGTTTTCCAAAATTTGTGTTATGCTTGCTGAGGTAAAAAACACCTCCAATACTAAAGACATGAAACAGCAGTGCTAAAATGAATGCAGTAATATGGGTATTTAAAATGCCTTATTTGTATCTGAGAAATGTATAGCTTCAGCCCATCTTATACATGTAGCAGCACTGATGTGGCTTCAGGTGTTAGCCCTTCTTTCCAAGGACAAGCAGAAAACCTGAAGTTTTGGGAGAAACCTCTTTCTTCAAGAGCTAGATTTCCCAGTAGATCTGTGATTCATCTCTGTATTCAGAATATGCAGAATGATGGTTATCCACCACATCAGTGTTGTATTTGACATGTCTTTTATCCCCTTCTGCTACAAAAATTTACTCCACAGCTTGTTTGGTGGTTTTGTTTTTTTTTAATCTTGTTAGTAGCTCTCAGAAATGAAGCAAAATATTCCCTGGAGCAATACTGTCTTACTCAGTTCCCAAGCAGGCTAAATAATAGTCCTGAGACTAGATTATTAGAATAAATCTGTCTTTCCAACTTTAACAAAGGTTAACTTGCGATTTCACGAATCTCCAAGGTTTTTTACATAAATGTTTCAGATTTCTGCAGCTCTCCTCTGTTCTGTTTGCAGTGTGCCTAATAATCTCCTCCTGTAATCTCTTTAACAGTTGTCCCAAGTACCAAAACCCTAGCTTGTTTCCGCCTTCTCATCATCTTCTCATACATATGAAATGTTATCAGGTATAGTTTTAATGCCTGACAAATCCTGTAGTGCCTTGTTCAGCTTAAACCAAAAGTATTTTGAGGTCCACCAGATACAATTTGTTCCCATTGCTTTAAGTTCACATGTAGAGTTTTGGAATTTGTTCAGTTTTTGTACAGAAACTAGTACTTTGAATGGTCTATGCTACCCAGTGCTGTCTTGATGACTCTGTTTCTCAGTGCTACTTTTTTGTTAAAAATCACGTTTTTCCTTACGGTGGAAACCTTTATATTGACCACTGCTAATAGGTTTTATGTAAGATACATTGGTTAATCAAATTAAAAGACTTTATGAAATACAGTGAATTTAATAAAATGAAAGTCTGTCTCTTTAATTCACACAGCTGTTGCAACAGAGATTATCACTCAAACCACAGGCATACAAACTGCTTTCCTGGTGCCTCCTGCAACGTGAGCTGCTCCCACAAAGATTCATGCAGGTTGCTACAAGCACTCCTTCATTACACCAGCTAAGGATCTGGCAGGAAAAGAGAGGCTTCATTGTATGAAGCGCTGTACATTATTAGATTAAAAGTGGTTTTGTCCTAACTGTTCATTTGAATACAAAGGATGGTATGAAGAAAAGAAAGGTTATTATCCCCATTTTACAGACAGGCATGTGTATAATAAACAATTTGTCCAAAATTATGCAGGAAATCTGTCCTGGGAAAGGACAGATTTTTATATTTCATGTTTTTTTTACTATAAAGCTAAGATGAAACAGTAGAGCTATCAAAATTGCTGGTTCTGAAACCCCTGCACCTAAGTCTGACAGACATCATGTTTCCAGCCATAGTTGTACTCAGTGCCTAAAAGAAAAAGTCCACTTTTCTGTCTCTGAAGGGCATAACTGGATGACCTGTGTTCTTTCCTTGGAACTAGAGACCTCCACTTTGCAATATAAGCTCCTTCCTTCCTCACCTACCACGCATTTCAGAATCTTACATTCCCCAACAGTACTGAATTCTTACATCAGAGTTTTGTGTATCCGCTCTATGGCATCCTCCAGCTCTTCCTTCTGGTCTGGAACAAAACGGTACTCTGAGACATAACCTGCAGTGTGCTTATATGGGTCATAGTCCCCCAGTTCAGCTATTGGACACAAGAAGAAAAGAAAGGTCACCTATTTTTAACACAATATGTTAACTAAAAAATACGTTATATGACCCACCTATTGTTGCCAAGCAGTCTGTTTTCTACAGACTGTTTATGTACCATGCAGTCAGTTTAAAAAACCCAAAGACAGTATAAAGCTGTTCATATTAGCACACATAAAACCAGGGGAAAAAAAAAAAAATGTCTTCAGTCATTTTCAAAGATAAATTGAAAGTTCAAAGAGTTTTTGACAGGAAACCTACCACATCTACAGAACTAGATACAATTTTGTCCTGGTCAGCAAAGTTGAATATTGATGACCTACATTATTTGCAGAATATGTAAAAGAAGTGTAGAAGAAAAGTCTGCTTTTTGGAATACCCCCACTCTCACAACAAGCTGTAATATTACAAACAGAACTGATCTATATTCTTGTTTGACTCTTAACGAGTGTCAGTGTGGGAACGTGAATGGAGACAAAAATCCCAAGACACCTAGAGGATTGCCCTTCTGTGGGTAAGCATTGCTTCCTGTGAAGAAAACCCACAAGATTTCATTTTGCAATAAAATACCAATATATTTCCTGAACATTAAATTCACCTTCAAAATTCAAATATTTTTTTAAATATAATTTTCTTAAAGAAAACATAATATCTCATACAATTGTCTTTGAAAGAACCTTGAATTTTTATACATTAGTCATACAAAGTTTACATGCTGCAATGCAATTAGAAGATAAATATGCACCTTGGTCATAACTCACTTCTACTGATATTATCTATAATTGTATCTGTTTGAGAAACTCTGCAAAAGTTAGTATTTCAATTTTTTTAATAACTCTGAGTAAAATCTGTGTAGACTGGGCTTCTCTGAAAAAAAATCTTCACAGGTTTCTACCTAATGCCCACTAATACAAAAACATAACCAAAAAAAGTCTTGAAGAGTCAAGAGGAAAAACACTTATCTAATATCTCGTGTTTCTTTACAGAATTCAATGATGTTTCAAGAACAAGATAGTGATCTGCTCAGTACAGATCTTGAGACGTTTCTCTAGAAAACCCTTCATAAAAAAATATTGTTCTTCCCCACCATAGCAGGAATAAAAACAAGAATGATTACAACAGCAACAACTCCAGCATTCCTAATAGGAAAATTGGTATATCCTCCAAACTGTGCCATGGGCCAGTTTAACTGACAGTCCTGACTGTCTTTAACCCACTGCATGTGACTTTTGCAATGGTTTAACTCGCTCACATGAGCTGCCTTATTGTTTTCCAATAGATTATCTGGGAATAGAATCACAGGAACAGTATTTCATACCAAAACAACAGCTCCCCGTAGTCTAAGAATGGCTATGGGGTCAGAAGTCGATGAATGTACCCTACAAAATTACCTAAGGACAATAATTTATTATTTTAACACATTTTCTCATAGTAAAATTAAGATGTTGCATAGATTCATAGATTCATAGATTCATAGATATTAGGGGTTGGAAGGGACCTAGAAGATCATCTAGTCCAACCCCCC
>JAOEGS010009124.1:18805-29548 GCA_025447755.1 Corythornis vintsioides | reverse complement strand
TCGGGCAGGGGGGTTGGACTAGATGATCTTCTAGGTCCCTTCCAACCCCTAATATCTATGATTCTATGATTCTATGTTTTCCTATTTCATACTTGCAGTATTTTTTCAGAGAAGGCACATATGCCAGTAAAGTGAACTGTATGTTGCAAAAGTTTTTCAGTCTGTCACATTTCTTAGGCAGAAAAAAGGAGTTAAAAACAACTGTACAAAAATAAAAACTGTCTGAAATTTTAGCTTTTCAGAAATACAACACACTGTGAAATTCTGTATAATGCCATTCCCATTTCATGCAAAAGTTAATCTGCCTTGCTATTTGAAAATGGAAACGAAAGGAGGACTACTTTTTATATTGTATTGTGTTGCTGAGTCACAGTCAGAACACCGATAATACAAATAATCTTTTCTTAATATGCATCTATGAAATCTAAATTTATCATAGAAAAAAATCAGAGATACAGGTCCCAGCACGGCTCATCATATCATTTTTGCTTACCAATTGTGTTTCAATGTAGAACTTGAGCTGGGATGTGAAAGGAATAACTAACTGGCAGCCAGGCAACTCCTTTCGAACCAATTGCTAGTTCTATCAAATATGCAGGATATAACATCCAATTCTGAAAAGCTAACTACTGATGGGTGAATGCAGATGGGTGCTAACAGACAGAATTTAAATTCTTCACGTCAGGTCAAAACACATCCTCCTTTCAAGTACAGACAGTTTCATGTTGACATAATATAATTTTTGAAATAATCTTCTACTTGACAGACTGTTGGCTGGAGACTGCCAACAGCCCATCAAAACTGTAAAGTACCTGATGAAGGCTTTGTCATACTCTGCATGCAATACAAAGTCATAACTATATAAGATCATCTTCAGCAAGGCAAAGAGTGTTTGGCAGAATCTTAAAACTGACTTTTCAGTTTCTTCCTTATATTAACTTCTATATTGCTTCTATATTATCTGTTCACGATAGTAATCTATTTACAGTTCTTTAGTTGAGCTCAGTCATATTAGTTTTCTTCTGTGTTGAAATGAATGCATGAAGGGTTAGTGAAGACTTAAATCAGTACTTAAAATAAACCATAATGCAGGATTAAATGAAATAAGCTCACAGTTGGCCAGACGAACTTACACTGAATTATATATGCTCCCAGCTGTGCTGCAGTGTTGATTGGACAAGGCAAACGGCCCTGTAAAACATCTTGCTTGACCTGCAGGAAAAACTGATACCTAAAACACAGAAAGAAAATAAAGTTATTATTTCAATATTGAATCTGATGCACCACGTAATGTTTCATTATCTTCCAGTTTACTTAAGAAAATATAACGATGTGACAGTCAAAAACTGTATTCCTCTCTGAATGACTTTTCCCCTACCGACCTTGAAGTAACAATGAAGATTAATCTAGAGAAAGAACTTAGGTAGGGGAGTACTCTGTAGTCTTCCCATCTGCTCGTATTGTGCAGATACAGTTAAGTTTCCTCCTAAAAAGGTAATTTCTGTCTTTTAACTTTCATAGAGCAGTTAGGAAATGGGAAAGAAGGCTAGGAATCAGAAAAATCGAGCAAGAAACCTATCAAAAGGCCAATGTTTAACCTGAGCAGTGGATCAATGTAAGGGAGCACTGGATGTTGAAAACTTCTTTACTTAAAGGTTTCCACCTGTGCACCAGAATATCAACTCTACAACAGCAAGCAGATTTGATGGAGTCCCTATCCTTATGAAAAAAAGATGGATGGGCATACCACCAGCAGCTAATTGCATCTGTCATAGCATAGGTTACTCTGCTTCTTGGAACAGAGACAGCAGGGTAAAAACGCAATTTTCAAAGTCATAACCTACTTCTACAATTGATGAAACACATACTGAGACTGCTTACAGTCAAACAGAATGCACAAAATAGATGGAAAAGACAAGAAAGTAAGCCATCATAAAAAGGATCTGCTTGGTTTTGCAATTCCCCATACTTATTTGTAGGAAATCTTTCAAAACCTGTTTAGATTTTGTCTGTGTTTACTATAACAGAATTATGAAGCATTTCACATCATCCTAAGTTAATTTCTTGCACCAAACTCCTACAAAAGGTAACTGAGAAAATAAAACAAAAGTGATCCATACAAGCATACAGCTTTTTTTTGATTATTGACTGATTCAACTTAGTCTGTGTAAAGCCATCCAGCTACACTGCAAATAAATTATTCTGTGTCAGTCCAGGTGACTTAGGAAAGCACCTTGGAATGATCTGTAAATTCAAAGTGCATCTACAGTGCTTTCAGGGAAATCCACAAACTGCAGGTTATGTGATACCACAAATCATTTAAGATCCCACTAAATTTATAAGACTTTATCAGTCCAGATGAGTCTTTGAATAATTATACCAGTGTCCTTCTGGTTAATAATCACCCAGAATTTGTGCTGTGGCAGATATTATAGTAGGAATGTCCATCCTTAAAAAAACCAAGCAGCTATTTTCCTCCATCATAAAGGACTAGGGCACTGCATAAGAATTTTATGGGAATGCTATTAGGAAATGCAAAAAGCACATACACTCAGTGTGTTTTCACTCCAGCAAGAACTCAGTAGTGTTTCTAGTTCATGCTTGCCAGCCCACCTAGACAAACCTTCTCTGTATGAATGATGATAGTGACAAAGATTACTTTTTATCTACAGTGGAACACACAACACCTTCCTTTTAACATGAAATTTCTAATATACACTCATCTGTCTGTTAACACTTCTCTACCTGTACAGTGCAAAGCTTCATACTAGATTATGCTATATATTCCTTTTCTATGTAGCAAGTATCTGCAATATATAAGTATATGCAATAGTTCTGCATTCTCATTGAACAGTTTCAAAACAAAGTAGGATGAGAAACTGCAAAAAATACCAGCTTCCTGCAAAAAACAAAACAAAACAAAAACAAACAAACCAACAGTCAGAGCAGCCAACTGTTAAGTGCTTAAGAGCCAACAGCATTGACTCCTGTAAAGTGAACAACCTCAGTTCCCACCGACACTGCTCACAAAACCAGGTCTTCTGTCTAAACTTGTAGCTAAATCACTTTCATCTTGTGCACTGTCAAGTTTGTCATGCATATATAATAGTGGTTAAGCACTGGTTTGCTCTGGCAAATGCATTCAGCAAATGTTAATATGAATCACCGCAGTGTTAACTTTTGCCTACAAGCCAGATAGATTTTTGCTGTGAAGCAATTACAAATTTTACAGGTTTTCATTATTTGCAAATAGTAAACATGTAATGCCACAGATCATCAACATCTAGTAAAAACAGACTTTGCTCTCATATCTGTTAAAATATCAAACACATGCTCCAAAGAAGCACATAAGTTATCACAAAACAATTAATGTATCGCTGGAATTACACATTGAGGCAGAAAATTATTATGATTTTTAAAAATGAGGCCTTTAATCCCTCCTAAGCACAAGGCAATTGTACTATTATCAGACTTTTTTTTCTGAACATATATACCATCCTTCCAAGGTTTAAGCGCCTATAGGAATAAATGCTCAGAAATACTGAGGGCATTTGAGTATTCAGTGGGTTTTATTGAAGACTGTTAATAAAACATACTGCTTTCTTACATCTTCTGTTCTGCGGTGATTCACTTCGGAGCAGGTAAGACTGTACTGGGGAGAAGTGCTGAAGAAAAAAGCGCTGAAGAAAAGCTTATCTGGGGCTTTTCCGAGGTTTTTTCCAAGCCGGGACGGCATCTGCATCTGCATCTGCTGGGGGTGGTGCCGGCGTAGGTGGGCTGCTGTGAGAGCCCGGGCGGAGCCAGCACACCCGCGGTTCACTGGGGCGATAATTAGTCGCTGCCCACGGGGTACGAGGTAAGTGACCCTTTGTTCCTTCGTGAGGGGGCTATTGCGGCTGTTAACAGCTCGTTGGACGGGAACTGAATGTTTCACTTAATCAAGGAGTCATGGTGGCAACTCGGGGGAGGAGAACTGTGCTCCCAGCACACACTCGAAGGGATGTTGGTGTTCAAGTCACAGGTTGTGAGGAACGTCACAGCTTTTCACTAGTAGTTGGGAGCAATGCTGAGGATGGTTGTGTGAGGTGTGAGCAGGTTGATGACCTGCGAAGCCGGGTGGAGCAGCTCCAGGATGAAGCGTTGGATCTTAAGGAGGAGGTGAGTAGGTTAAAAAAAAATAGGGAAAGCAAGAGGGAAATTGACAACTTTCATAATCTGGTTGTGACAGAAGAAGTGGACAGGTAAAGAGGTTCAGGGAGTGTGAGGAACTAGGGGACAAGGGGCAATGGCACAAGGTCCCTGCTCGGCGTTGCAAGCGCAACTACCTGGTAATTCCCCCACCCTCCCAGGTGTCCTTGCATAACAGGTACAGTGCTCTGCAAGGCGAACAGTGAGGATGATGGTTCTCCCTGCTTGGAGGTGTCACCAAAGCCTAGTTGGACTACCTTCCCCATTAAAACCTTATTAGTAAAGAATAAAAGATGGGTCATTGTCATTGGTGACTCGCTGCTTAAGGGAGCAGAAGGCCTGATATGCAGACCAGACCAGCTGCACAGGGAGGTCTGTTCCTTCCCAGGGGTCAGAATTAAAGATGTAGGGAAGAAGCTTCCTTCCCTAGCACGGCACTCAGACTATTAACCCCTTTTGTTGTTTCATGTAGGCAGTGATGAATTAGGTAGAACCACTCCAAGGGCAATGAAGAAGGAATTCAAAGCTTTGGGGCGCCTGGTCAAGGGATCAGGAGCACAGATGGTGTTCTCCTCTATCCCTCCAGTTGTGGAGAAAGTTGATGGATTAGGCAGAATGTAGCAGCAGATTAATACCTGGCTCCAAGCCTGGTGTGGCCGGCAGGGGTTTGGGTTTTTTGACAGCAGCTGGATTTACAAGAGGCCAGGTCTGTTAGAGGCGCATGGAAATAGCCTATCCCACAGAGGGACAAAGGTTTTGGGAAGGCAGTTGGCAGGGCTCATAGACAGAGCTTTAAACTAGGTATGAAAGGGGGTGGGGGTGAAGTCAGGATCACTGAGGGGGAGCCAGAACAAAGTATGCCAGTGCTTGTGGGGGAAGTGGGTACTGGCAAGATTGTAGGATCTTGTGAACTGGCATGGGATCAAGGTGTCGCGACAGGTTGCAGGCAGAGCACAGGGATTGTTGAGAGGTCGGTTGCTGTGGAAACATCTGAGTATCATCAGGGGGCTCCAGGTACCTTATCAAGGGCCCAACTCAAATGCCTTTATATGAATGCCTGCAGTTTGGGCAATAAACAAGGAGCTGGAGATGCTTGTGAGTCTGCAACGCTATTACCTGATTGGCACCATGGGGATATGATGGAATGACTCCTGAGATTGGTGTGTTGGACTAGAAGGGTATAAACTGTTCAGGAAGGACAAGCAGGGGAAATGAGGAGGGGGTGTTGCCCTCTATGTCAATGAGCAGGTAGAATGCATGGAGCTCCACCTGGCAAATGATGAAAGAACTGAGTACCTGTGGACCAGGGTCAAAGGAAGGGTAGCAGACTTTACAGTGGGGGTGTGCTACAGACCACCCAATCAAGAGGACCAAGTGGATGAGGCCCTTCATAAGCAGATAGAAATTGCTGCTCGTTCACAAGCCCTGGTCCTCATGGGTGATTTTAACCACCCCAACATCAGCTGGAAAAACAACATGGCAGGGAACAAGCAATCCAGGGGATTCCTGGAATACATTGATAACTTCCTTCTCCAAGTAGAGGAACCAACAAGGAGAGGTGCCATGTTAGACCTCGTTCTCATCAACAGGGAAGGGCTGGTGGGTAATGTCAAACTCGTGGGTAGCTTCGGCTTCAGTGGCCATGAGACGGTGGAGTTTGAGATCCAACAGGCAGCTAAGAGGGGGAAGCTCAGCAAGCTTGAAACCCTTGATTTCAGAAGAGCTGAATTCAACCTCTTCGGGAACCTCCTTGCTAGTGTGCCATGGGATAAAGCCCTAGAGGGACTGGCAGCCCAAGAAAGCTAGTTACTTTCAAGGATCATGTCCTCCAAGCTTAGGCATTGCATCCCTAAAAGGAAGAAAGCTGGCAAAAACACCAGGAGACCTACATGGATAAACAAAGAACTCCTGGGATGATTACAAGGAAGTTTCTCATGTAATAAGAGACCAGGTTAGAAAAGCTAAGGCCCTGACAGAGTCAGATCTGGCCAACAATATCAGAAATAACAGAAAAGGATTTTATAGATATGTAAGAGAAAAATGAGAGAGAATGTGGGGCCTCTCTGGAAGGATACTGGTGACTGAGGATGTGGAGAAGGCTGAAGTATTCAACAGTTTTTTTGGCTCAGTCTTCACTGGTGACCACTCAAACCACACCACCCAAATCACAGAGGGCGTTGGCTAGGACTGGGAGAGTGAAGAACCACCCAGGTTAGGAGCAGATCGAGTCCAGGAACACCTAGAGAACCTGAAGGTGCACAAGTCCATGGGACCTGATGAGATACATCCACGGGTGGCTGAAGTTGCTAAGCCACTAGCTATCATATTTGAGAGGTCCTGGCAGTCTGGTGAAGTTCCCACAGATTGGAAAAGGGGGAACATAACCCCCCATCTTTAAAAAAGGAACAAAAGATAAGCTGGGAAACTACAGACCAGTCAGCCTTACCTCTCTGTCAGGTAAAACCATAGAACAGATTCTCCCAGTAGCTGTCCTACGGCACATAAAAAATAATCAAGTGGTTGGTGACAGCCACCATGGCTTCACCAGGGGCAAGTTGTGCCTGACTAATCTAGTGGCCTTCTATGACAAAGCTACAGCACTTGTTGACGTGGGAAAAGCAACGGATGTCATTTTCCTGGACTTGTGCAAGGCATTTGACACTGTTCCACATGACATCCTTGTCTCTAAAATGGAGAGACATAGATTTGACAGATGGACCACTCGATGGATAGAGAACTGGCTGGATGGCCGCACTCAAAGAGTTGTGGTCAATGGCTCCACGTCCACATGGAGGCCAGTGACCAGTGGTGTTCCTCAGGGCTCTGTTCTGGGTCCAGTGCTGTTCAACATCTTTGACAGCTACATGGATGATGGCATTGAGGGCACCCTCAGTAAGTCTGCCAATGACACCAAGTTGTGTGGTACCATGAACTCACTTGAGGGAAGAAATGCCATCCAGAGGGACCTTGATAGCCTTGAGAAATGGTCAAGCGCAAACTGCATGAGCTTCAACAAGTCAAAATGCAAGGTCCTTCACCTGGGTCAGGCCAATCCAAGGCACAAATACAGACTGGGCACAGAGTGGGTTGAGAGTAGCCCTGAGGAGAAGGATTTGGGTGTGTTGATAGATGAGAAGCTCAACATGAGACAGCAGTGCACTCATGCAGCCCAGAAAGTCAACCGCATCCTGGGATGTATCAAGAAAAGTATGACCAGCAGGTCAAGAGAGGTGATTCTCCCCCTTTACTCTGCTCTTGTGAGACCCCACCTCGAAAACTGCGTCCAGTTCTGGCATCCCCACCAGAAGAGGGACATAGATCTGTTGGAATGTGTTCAGAGGAGGGCCACAAGGATGATCCAGGGATTGGAGCACCTCAGCTACAAGGACAGGCTGCAGGAGCTGGGAATGTTCAGTCTTGAAAAGAGAAGACTTTGGGGGGACCTAATAGCTGCCTTCCAATACCTGAAGGGAACCTACAGGAATCACAGAATGTTAGGGGTTGGAAGGGACCTAGAAGATCATCTAGACCAACCCCCCTACCACAGCAGGATCACCTAGACTAAGTTTCCCAGAAATGCATCCAGGAGGGTCTTGAATATCTCCAGAGAAGGAGACTCCACAACCTCCCTGGTGAGCCCGTTCCAGAGCTTACCCTCACTGGGAAAAACTTTTTCCTTGTGTTGACCCTAAACCTCTTGTGCTCCAACTGAGAACAGTCTGGCTCCATCCTCCCTGTACTAACCTTTAACATATTGATAGACATTGATGAGGTCCCCCCTCAGTCTCCTCCAGGCTAAAGAGCCCCAGCTCTCTCAGCCCCTCCTCAGTAGGAAGATGCTCCACTCCCTTCAGCATCTTGGTGGCCCTGTGCTGGACTCTCTCCAGTAGCTCATTGTCCTTCTTGAACTGGGGTGCCCAGAACTGGACACGGTATTCCAGATGGGGCCTCACCAGCACAGAGTAGAGGGGGAGAAGAACCTCCCTTGACCTGCTGGCCACACTCTTCTTAATGCATCTCAGGATGCCATTGGCCCTCCTGGCTGCAAGGGTGCATTGTTGGCTCATGGTCATCCCCCTGTCCACCAGGACCCCAGGTCCTTTTCCCCAGAGCTATTCTCCAACAGATTAGTCCCCAGCCTGTACTGGTAACATGGAGTTGTTCCTCCCCAGATGAAGGACTCTACACTTCACTACTCTAAACAGTTCATCCTGTTTGTTCCCCATGCTGCGTGCATTCGTGTTCAGGCATTTTAGTGTGTTTGTAATATTACAGTAACTCCTGACCGGTATCAACCCTGAGGCAGTAGTTGATCTGGCACAACACCCCACAATTGTCTCCAGTTTGTTTTGTGCAAGACAGATTTTTCACCTTTCCCCCTTCAAATCTAGTTTAAAGCCCAATCAATGAGCCCAGCCAATTCTTGTGATAGAAGCCTTCTTCCCCTTTGTGAGAGATGTACCCCATCTGATGCCAGCAGACCAGGTGCCATATAAACCTCTTCATGATCAAAAAATCCCAAATTCCAACGGTGGCACCAGTCTCTCAGCCATGTGTTAATGACATGTGTTTTACACTCTCTTTCTGTATTCTTCCCCACTACTTGAGGGATTGATGAGAAAATTACCTGTGTACCCAAACCTTCAACCAATCTCCCTAGTGCCCTGAAGTCCTTTTTAGTTGCATTTAGGCTTCTCTCAGAAATCTCATCATTACCCAATGAAGTCTGGGGAGGGACTTTTTAAAAGAGCTTTGACTGATAGGACAAGGAAAAATGAGTTTAAATTGAAGGAGAATAGATTTAGATTAGATCTGAGAAGAAATTCTTCAGTATGAGGGTCACAAAACTTTAGAATAAATTGCACAGAGACGTGTGAACTCTCCCCGGAGGTGTTCAAGGCCAGGTTGGACAGAGCCTTGAGTAGTCCAATCTAGTTGAGAGGCATCCTTGCCCATGACAGGTAGGTTGGATTAGATGATCTCTAAGGTCCCTTCCAACCTAGGCCATTCTATGATTCTTTGATCTTTCCTCTATACCTTCCAAGGTACCAACTCCGTGTGACAAAACACTGTGCAGACATGAACAGGGGCTTACTAATTACACTAAAATGCTTCTAAAATATATTTGCACATCTAATCAGAAATGCAAAGCACTGACTGACTTTATCATAAAGCAAAAAGAAACAGTGTGAAAATTTAGGCCCTGTCATTTTACAGACTGAAATCCACCCTGACTCATGGGTAGTGATCACAACAGGTTTGGTGGCCAAGGGTTCCTTCCCAGGCCCATCTGTATTCTGCAAGCCTGATCAAAAGTACTTCTGGAAATGTACAAGAAAACTGCATCAAACTTTTATTGTACAGGGGTACCACACTGCAGCCAGCTTATGCTCTTTTACCTGCAAAATCATGGTGTTTATTGGTTTTACTAGTCCAGCCTCAATCTTTTTACACTGGAGATTTCCATTCCTGCTATGCCAGCATGGAAACAGAATTTCTCACTCTGGTACAAGAAAGTATTCTACCCATGCTTCAATAACTGCCACCTTTAAATAAGGAAAGTAAAAAATGCTGCATGCATTTTAATGAATTCTCATGCGTCATACTCCTAGGACATCAAAAGATATATTTTGGCATTTAATGCACGCCAGCACACTGATTTTGTCCACCTAACTATCCAAATCCTGAACATTTCATTCTGAACCTAAAACTGTCTGAGACCATGCATAAGTAACAACTACAGAAAACCCCATAGATAAGAGTTCAAGCAAACTTTTGTGAGTATATGTCTGTGTGTGCACGTGTGCATCCTCATACTTTACAAAGGCCAATCTTATCTGAAAGAATCAAAAGCATGCAACTTTTCAATTTCCTTTTAATATTTTTAGAAAGACCAAAAGAAATCCTCTTGAAAAATAGTTATGGAATTTAAGCTATGGTAAATAAAGAAGAAAATTCCCTGTATTTACATATGATATCCAAGTAAACTCTAAACTTGATTTATACCACAACATAAATGCAGATGTGACCATGGACTCCTCAAAAAACCCCAAACACAAATACACATGAAGTCCCTTTGGTTTTTGGTATACCAGAATGCACCTTTTCATCTTGGGCTTCTAAACAGTTTTCCATACTAACCATTGTGCAGCTAGTCACAATTCTCTTCCTATACATACATATTTGAGTAAACATGTTCAGATATCCAAGAAAAAAAAAACAATCCAGTCACACCACAACAATATGCACCTGGCTTGAACAGATTATTACCCTGATACCAACAAACTACACTTTTATTCAATACTGTACCTTGTTATTTCTTCTTTAAGTTTACATGGATCCTCTGCATAGAATTTAATGCCAAAATACAGAGTGTATGGTGGTCCAGCTGAGGGAAAAAAAAATATTTGGAGCAAAGGTTAGTTGGTATGAACTGCTAATTATTACAAATTGCTACTAGCTGAGTACAAAACAGCTACTAAGAAGCCTATCTCAATATTCTATGAAACTTTGAAGTTTTGGGAAAAAAATCTTACATCCACATAGCAAATCTTT
>JAOEGS010009122.1:0-35324 GCA_025447755.1 Corythornis vintsioides | reverse complement strand
CCCCTCAGCCTCCTCTTCTTATTTTGTTTTGTTTTGTTGTTGTTGTTGTGATTTTATTTTTTCCTTTGGAATGTGGGTCCTCATACCCAGGCCCTTTGTGGCTCCAGCATGTCAGATGACTGCAGTTAGCCTGCTGACTTGGAAGGGAAGATCACTGGCCATACTTCACACCAGTGATGAACCTCTTTGTAGGGTTGTCCAGAAGAAAGGCACTAATGGTTTACATGAGTGTCTATATAGACAAAAAGGCACTAACCACACTGTGCACACATTGACTACTTGCACATCACTGAAAATTAACATCTTTAACATATCACTGAGATAAGAAACTATTGCTGACTCATAAGTCATTAAAATAAGGAGGGCCATGCTGAGGTGAGATGCCTTGAAGATCCTCAGTATTGGCTCTGACCTGTACTGCCTCCCAAATTATACAGTCTCTGGGTAGCTCCTCTTCAGTGAGTGCAGGACTGAAGATGCAGGCCCTTGTCCTCAAAGGTCAACCTTTGAGGCCCTCAGAGGTGTCCAAAGCCACCATGTCTAACTCCATGGTTACTACACCCCAGATTTGGCTGTGTGGGGCAACATTCACAGACACAGATGAACCAGCTCAGATCTGGAAGCCAGGTTGTTCAGCCACAAGGCTTTGTGCCTGAGAAAATATGGCCTTGCTGGCCATGGTAGGGAAGGCTGCAAGACTCTACAGCTAAGGAATATGCTAGTTCAGGGGCTGACCCCACAAATATACTCCCTGTTGCAACCAAACAGGGTAATCTGTTTGCCAGGTCTGAGACTCTTTGTGCATGTTCAGTTTTACAGGAAGCCTGCCCACACATATCCCATCTGCTCTGGGAAATAAAGCAACCAACAGAGTTCAGCCTACAGCACCATTTCCAAGGAACTGTTTGCACTTTTTTTTTTCAGTCCAAACTCAAAACAAAACACCACCACAAACGCTAAGACAAAACCCTACCTGAGATTTGAGGACTCACACAAAACTTCCAGCAGGTCCTTGGTCAAGTCCCAAGGACAGGGCTTCTTGAAGAACCACCATGGTTAATGATTACAGCTCAGGAGAAGCACAGCTGCTGTGGGGACTGACTTTGGTTAAGTTGCAGAGACTAAATCTATTCTTCAGATTGAAGTTCATTCATTTCAAAAATGGCATTTTAAACATTTATTTCTGGAGGGAGCAAGGACAAAGGGGGAATAGTTTATCACCAACTTCATATTTAACAATTTTTGGGGTTGGAAGCATCGAGATATCTGCTGAAATTAATTTCTGTGATAAATCAACAGTGGGCCATGCTTCAAATATGGGAGGAGAAATGAAAATTATCCTCATTCTTATCTTCATGTTTTGTTTTTTCTTTTGGTCAGGGTATATTTTTTCACTAGGAAATATTTTATTTGGGGAAAGATGAAAGAAATAGAGGGCACATTCATTTATTTAGTTTCTGATAGACCATGAAAAAAAATTAAGAGTGATTAAACAAAAAAAAACTTTCTTTAATAAATTAATAGCAGCATCACAAAACCCTGATGTGAATTACCCAAAGGAAATTGGGTGACAGTATTTAACCATTCACAAAAAATGTTATAGCCTGCTGGCCAGTAGAGAATGCAAGGTGCTGTAAGACAGTCCCCTTTGTTCATCTAAACAACTGACATACATCAGAACATGTCTATCTGAGTAGCCACAGTCAACCTAGTTCTGGTGCTGAATCTTTTAAAAGCATTTATAAAATGTCTGTAAATTCTCTGTTCAAGTCCTATTATTTACAGACAAATATAATAGGTTCCATTTTTGCTCATTCAACAGAACTGGCAAGTGTAAGATATGAAGGCTCCCATATGAATGCAATGCCAGTGTATGGACTTCTGCAGAGTCTGAGGATGCTGTAGCATATGAACTAGTCACTCATGACCTATTCACATATGTGCCAGAAACTACTGTAATTCAACTTATTGCTAAATGCTTTTAAAGTCTGTGGTTGGCTTTTAAGTATATGTATATATATTAAGTATATATTTTTATGTATATATATGTACACACATATGCATATACATACACATACATATGTTTGGAAAAGGATATGCTATGAATTCCCCCAGGGGAAAAACAAACAAACAAACTTAAAACACATTGAGATCTTCCTGACTTTTCTGTAAAGTTTGTGATAATAAAATCTAAACAGCAAAGGGCAGTCACTGAAAGCACAAGTTTGTGTCTCTGGACAGTCCTTTTCCAAATTATTACCAGATTTTTTTTGAGAGGCAAGTGGATTACGGAGTATTCAAGCCCATGGTGGCATCAGCAGGCTCACACATGCTGCACCTCTGCTGCCTTTAGCATGCAATAAGCTCCCCACTGGGATATCTCACCAGTCTGCACGAGAGTATGATTTTTCTCAGAAGGCAATGAGAAGAGAGGACCATCAACTTCAATGCATCAAGCTGGGAGCAACCCAGCAGCAGATGAAACTTGCATTTTATGTTTTTATAGCAGCCTCTGTGAGGTGGTTGATGCACACAGCAATGCAACAGGACAACGTCATGCTAAAGGACTAGAAGAATTTTTCATTTCTTCAACAAGTTACTTTTGGTGAGATGAATACAACAAGCTTGCAGTACAAGCAGTTTTTGTTAGTAAAATGCAATTTATCCATGCCTAGTGTTGGCTTTTCTGTTCTGATGATTTTCATAGACTAAGGCTGTCAGTGATGCTAAATGCTTCCATG
The DNA here is from genome assembly GCA_025447755.1 of Corythornis vintsioides. Taxonomy (NCBI): domain Eukaryota; kingdom Metazoa; phylum Chordata; class Aves; order Coraciiformes; family Alcedinidae; genus Corythornis; species Corythornis vintsioides. Next base: position 32,583 of record JAOEGS010009122.1, on the reverse strand, counting down.
TTAGATGGGCACTGCAGCATTTTTGTATTAATGAGGATGTAAAAAAACTTTTCATATCTGTCATTAGATAATGCTCTTAACAAGGTACATTGCATGAGAGGCATCAGCTCTAGAGGGTTTGTTTACACAGAAAGAGGGAGGAAAATTAATTCAAGTTATACATGGTGTAAATGAAAAGCAGATTGCTTAAACTCTATTTAAATGCCAGTGTGGATGCTTTCATTAAGAAGTGGTGTAATATGGTCCACTATAATTTACTTTGGGAATTAAATGGAATAAATCAAATTTTAAAGTTAATCCAGATTAATCTGCCACGTAGACAAGCTCCAATTCTGCTTCCTTCCTCTGCCTGGTCATCATTTGCTTTTGAATCAACGAATTATTCTAGTTAGATACTCTGTCCTGCTCTGCTCACCCTCTCCCAAGACAGAAGAAGTGACCAGTGACCCTTGTTTATCATTCTCTCTCTCATCACCCCCCATGGAGGTGTATCCTGGGCCTCACAGCCTGACTCAGACCAGCAACTCATGCACAGCAGCTCCTGCTCTACACGCAAAGCAGTGTTTTGTCACCAGTGCTGCAAGTCCCAACATGTTGGGAAAAAAACAAACAAACAAACAAAAAGCTAAACAAGCTAAGGAATAAATAGATGTGAGGACCAAGAAGACAAGAGTCAGAAAAATCTTCTCCAGGTCAGCCAAAGACCCTGATCATCCAAATAATCTGTGAAGGCAGTGACATGCACAGTGAACACAGCTTGCTCCATCCCAGAGCTGATGATTATCTGTAAAACCAAATGAGGGCTTTTTAGGAATCTAAGGCCCTCCATGTATAAAATGGTTGAAGCAGATAACTGGGGTTCACTTTGTTTCTCATGCTTGTTCTCCAAGTGTGCAAGTGATCACAGCCAGGATCACAAAACCACACCAGAGCTGAATTCCTCACCTTCCTTAAGGGAGCTGGAACCTCCCAGGGAATGGAAAGAAAACAGCAGGATTGGAAAGGGAATCTGAATGTAAGAGAGACACCCTGAAATGCAAGATTGCCCCAGTATGACAGCAAGTTACCACGCTATTAGGACATGTCTGGCCAAGTGCCTGCACAGCTGCTATGTTTTTGTGATGTCCACCTGCCAGGTTTCTGTACAGTCTTTACACAGGACAAATAGGGGTGATGATTTAAAGTATATATTTACTGTCAACTTGAAAAATAAAGTTATAGTGACCAAGTCTAATAGCATGTATTTGATAGATAGCTAATAACAGGCCATTCTGGATTCCAGCAAATGCCACCTGAGATAAATATTCAGCACTTTTGTTCATGCACTGGAAGAAGAATTCAAACATTTTATCCATGACATATGAAAAGTAACTAATATTTCTGATCTAGTATTAACAGTAAATATAGAACCTTAAACTTCACTGCAGTATATTAACATATAGGATTTTAAGTACTGGACTGGAAAGACAACTGTTTTCTTTAAAAAAAAAGCTTTGTTCAGAATGCAGTATTTACATTGTACTTAGACCAACACATTTTTACACAATGTATTTTGTCTACAGATACTTTGCAGCAAAAGACTGTGTGAACCACCTTTACACACAGCTCACTCTTTCGCTTACAACATTGCAGCTGTTTATAGAGAGCTCTGAAGACCCTGGATGCATTTCAAAGCCCTCCTCAGCTTCATCTAGTTCCATACTATTGAGTTCGTTGCCATTTCGATAACTAGTTAAAGTCAGATCTTTGCCATATAAAGCTGTTGAAGCAACATTCAGACACTGATTCTGCCGCAGTGTTGATTTTTTGCTGGTCTTGTATTGGCAACGGATGTAGTTGGAGAAAGCCCTGCGGTAGGTTTTATTGAAGAGTGTGTACACGAGGGGATTAATCCCAGAGCAAACATACCCCACCCAGACAAACACATCAAGGAGTTCACTCAAGAGGTCTTTATCACAGGCTTCCTTGCAAAGGACAGACATGACATTAGTGATGAAAAAGGGGCACCACATGATAAGGAACAAAAAGAAGACGATGCCCAGGACCTTGGAGGCTCTTCGCTCATTGTTGATGGACTGCATAGTTCCTTTCCGAAATAGCACTGCTTCCTTATTTACAGGAGAGTTCAAGTGAGATGCCCCTTCATGATTGTGAAGCATTGAAATGTTCTCTGTGTTGTTTTCCTTCTTGAGGCAATTTACACTGCTCCTCCTCTGCTTGGGCACCTCTCCACACATGAACACCGTTGCCTGTCTCTGCAGCACCTGGACGGTCAGGCAATACGTAATCACCATGATGATGAGAGGGATGAAGAACGCCATGAAGGATCCAATGAGGACAAAGTTCTCATCATTAAGGACACAGGTCCCATTTACGAACACCCTGGAATCATCCTGCAAACCAATGACTGGAATGGGCATAGATATTCCTAGAAGGAGGAGACCAAAAAAAAGAGACCATTACCTAGATGCATGGGGATCCAAAAAGGCAGCAGAGATTATGCAGGTCCTGTGTGCATTCAGCCTGCTGCCTAGAGCTGTTCAAAAGAGAAGTTACTACTCCCAAATGGTAGGGAAAACCTTGTGTGACAACAACCCTGGGGGTACAACTCCATACCATGAACACCCACTGTCAGGAACAACTGCATTCTTGCTGTGCTCCACAGCTGATACAGTAATTGCATAAAAGTATAACTCCTTTATCAAGTTCTTTTAGTAGCATTAATTGCAATTTGTGTGTGGGTGTAGAAAAGGCACTGAACTGTTCCAGCTGGCCACTTCTGCCTGCCAGTTTTGGGGGTTTTGAAATTCCTGACAGAGGGTAGAGAGTAGCAAATTTTCAAAATACAAGAGAATTTCAGTTATGAAGATTTAGAAGCAAGTTTCTTAAAGACATTAAAATAATCCTGGTAGAAAAATGCCCAGTTTTGACATGTCATTATGCACATGTGGAAGAAAATCCTGCTCTGGCAGAGGAGTTGCACTAGATGATCTTTCTAGGTCCCTTACAACCCCTAACATTCTATGATTCTATGAAAAGATCCCAGGTTTTTGGGACCTTATCAGCTACCTCAGTGCAAGGTTCCACTACCCAGTGCAGTGGTCTCTGCAATCTCTTCCTGACAGGCATTTCATCCATGAGCAGAGCAAAACTAAGAAGTAACTTAGAGACAGTATTGCTTGAGTTCTTAGAGATGGCAATTACATGGCAAATGAAAAGGCTGCAGCACACATCTATCTGCCTGATTCTATCCCTCCATCTAAAACTTGTAACAGAAAACATGACAGTAGAAAAGATGTAACTAAAATGGTAATCTGATTGACATGCCAGTCTGAAATCAGAACCACAGACACAAATCCTCTGGCTGAAATGAAGAAACTTTAGATTACTTAATTATAATAATAACTAGAGAACAGCTTCCAACTACTCCTAAGCACTAAGCAGATTAATAAGCCTCAGGAATCACTGCACTTGCCAAGACAATTTCTCTTGTATCCTGATGGTACAGCACTTTTTGCAGTCACGGATATAATGGCAGACAAGTGAGATTAAGAACATTTTGGATCCCTTTTCCTCTTTGGCATCACCTGGCACAGCTCATTTGTCCAGGCTTTCAGGACATCAGGCCTTTCTTAAGCAGAAGCAGGAGTGTTGCATGAAGGGTGTCTGCAGACACATGGGCAGAAGCAGATAGCATGTCAAGCCAGAGTGGGACTGTCCAGGACTTCACACTGGAGTCCATACCATGGCTAGCCATTTGTTCATAGAGTGGAGGAATAAAAGAAAGAAGTCTCTAGTTTAGATGTATTTACTTAACGTCCTCCCACACTGTTTTCCTATTAGGAATATATATCTGTACACCTGCTCTATTCTACTTTGTGAAAGTCATTGGTAATTTAGTGTGGAGACAGAAAGAAGAGGGAATACAAGATATATGCCAGAATACTGTATCTCACTCAAATGTTTTTCATGCATACTGACACCCAAACTTTGTCCCTTGATATGTGAACATCAGTCCCACACTATGATAGACCTGCAACCTTCCAAATAAATCTGTCTAGACACAGCCAAAAACAACAAATGCAACAGCATATTTTGAAATACCACAACCTATGTGCAGATGAGAGCATGGGAAAGAGAAGGTATGCCAGATCTAGTTATACCATCAAGGGTTCCTCTAGCTCTGTCTTATGTTTTGGCAAGTATGAGAAGTTTAAGGCCATGGTAATTTGCTGCCTGATAATTTCCTTTGACTCCTCTCAGTTCCCCTGCTGTGAGAAAGAGTCAATAATCACTCTCTGGTCATCTTTTCCACCACAGTAGTAATTTTATAAACCTTTATCACTCATACTGTCTGAAATACATTTTGGAACTGAAGAATGCTACACTATTTACATTCTTCATTCCAAAGTAATTTGTGCCTTTATTATCTTTCTCCATTTCTTTTCAATTTTCCCTTTATACTTTTAAAGAAATGGTAAATATCTGCAAATTCTTGTGTAGTTAGAGAGCAGGAGAAGGTCTTCTGTTCTCCCCTTCCTACCCTCTGGCTGCTCAGCTGTACATAAACACTCTGCAAACAGGACTGTGGGACTGGCCGTGTCCTTCCTTAGCCTCTTCCCCTGAGAAACAGCCAATTATGAGGCCAATGTTGTGTCTGGATTGCTTTTTTTGGGCTGATGTGAACAGCATAGGTCATAGAAATATTCCCGTGGGACTCTGAATGTCTAAACAGAAAAAGTAACACGATGAAGAGATTAACAAGGATATTTTCACCATTCCCACTGTTTTCCAGGATTCTGAAGAATACATCTGCATAAAATAACCATTTGCCAGTAACCTAGTGAAGGAATTTCTTGTGAAAATTAATGATTACAAATGCCTTCTGTGATTATAGCATGTGTTCCCTTAGTCCAAGTGCTAGTTCTGGGATTCAGTTTTCTTTCCCTCTACATGACAATGTTTATCAGTTTACCCTGGATGAAGCAGTTGCCTCCTTTTTGATATCTTAACCCCTGTTACCTTGCCTGTGCGAAACTCCTGTGACTACAACCACCTTCATGCCATCAAGCTTTACCATTAAAGACATCTTTCTAATACCTTGGTCCATCAAACTGCAAATGTTTGGGCCAGTGGTGGAAAGTGTCCAGAGCCATCTTTACACAAAGAAGAAATCTGAATTAGATTAATGACATTACACTGGGATTATATTTGCATGGATAATTTTATACTTTAGAGCCCTCTATTACACATACAATTTGAAATAAAACTCCAAAATGAATGTTCATTCATAAAGCAGTCATTACTGAATTCTGTACTTTTAGCTCAGATTGTTGGTTAACTTCATGGTCACGTACATAAACAACACTCAGGAAGATTAACCTGCTTCTGGGATAGGACATGATACAGATCAAGAGCACTGAGGGTAGCCTAAATTTTTGCATGAACATGAGAAACATCAGCACTGATGACAGGGAATGAACAGGTAGTTGCTGTAATGGGAAAGTCTCCTTCACCTCTCTCCTGGGATTTCAAATTGAGAAAGCACAGAGGAGAGCACCAGGTCTATGTTTGCTCATTCCTCCAATCCAGAAAAATCCCCTCATCAACAGTAGTAGGAAGACAGATGCTCTCAGAGGAACTGCCAACATACATTAATTCAGATGCCAGTTAGCCTATAGCACTGCTGAATGGGCAGCATTACTCTCATCTCAAATGCATTCTTCCACCTCACACTTCCCCTTTGTAAGTCACTCCTTAAATCCAGCCCTAAAGGGAACCAAGTCCATTATACAACTTAGGCAACTGGGACTAACTCTATACCACTCCAGTAGTGAGAAGTGAATTGTGGAAGGCCTCAGACAACCCAGAGGGGCTTCCTTCATGGGAGATCACTGCAAAATTGCTTCTGCCACAATCCCAAATGCACAAATACCTGCTTGCAGACACAGGCTCACATCCTGGCCCTGATCACCAAGTGCTGTGCTTACCACTAAGCATTCAAATGGTGTCTGAACATGGGTAAACATTAATGCCTACCTTACTTGGCTTCAGCTGTTTGAACAAGCACAGAGAAGGCATTCAACTCCACTTGACTCAAGCAACCCACAGCATTAACACTGCAGTTTTAACTGTTAAATTATTAACAGTTTAGAACTAAGGTCAGTTGGTCACAGAAAGCCAAACTCACTGTAACAGCGCAGGGATGGTGAGTGCCAAAAAAGGAAAGAGGCTCTGAAGGCTACTGCTGTCCAACTGTTGTGCAGTTCTCTGAGCCTCAGTGCAGAGCATTTTGTGAGCTTTTGTCTTGCACCTGAGCTGACACACTCTTCGTCAACGATTGTCAGGCTGATTTAGTGAGCTGAGGTCTCCAGCCTTGGAGGCATTTTCCAGTTGTGCCAAATAACCCTTTCTAACTAAGGTGGCAGCAAATTCCCAGGGAGGTTCAAAAAATTGTTCAAAACTGTTCAAAAAATTTGCAAGGTATAAGTTTTGCGAGCTTACTGCATATCACACTTGGCTTTTCAGAGTGAATCTGATTCTCCTGTTTGATGTTTGAACAGTGCCTAGGGCAATTGGTTTTGCTCCAGAAAGAAGAGACAACCAGCTACCACCAGTCAGCAAACCATGAACCAAGGCCCCTGCCAGACTCAACGCAGGGATATCTGTGCACCCTTCTGCTAGGCAGCAGCCTGAACTAGACTTCCCTTTTCACCAGAGTAGTTCAGAAGTGAGAAGACAAATATGACTTTTCTCTCTTCTCCTCTCCTTTAGCTTCTGTCTAACAGAGTAGCAGGAGCAAGACAGGGAGAGATCCTCCAGATTACATATCCAATTACAGTCGTTGTCCTAACTCCTTCTTGTCAGCTTTAGAGTTGTTCTTAAGCCAGTAGAATGGTTTGCCAAATAGGGCTGAGATGAGACTGTGGACACAGAGTAGCAGATGCTCTTCACAGATTCTCAGTTAATAAAACAAAACCTAAATAACTACAAATATAGCTTTGCAAAGCATTTACTAGCTTGCTTCAGAGAAAAGGTTGGATTAAAAACAGTCAGAAATGGAATAACAGAATCACAGAATGGTAGGGGTTGGAAGGGACCTCCAAAGATCATCAAGTCCAACCCCCCTGCCCAAGCAGAACCAAAACAAGGGCAGATCACTCAGAAAATTAATCCAGACAGGTCTTGAAAGTCTCCAGAGAAGGAGACTCCACAACTCCTCTCTGGGGAGTCTGAGTGAAGTGGAAGCTACACTGGAGCAAAATGCTCCACAGAGAGCTTGCTGCCAGCAGTTGGTTGAGCAGGCAGGTGTTCCTCTCCCTGCATGGTACTTCCTGGGCAAGCAGCATGGGTACGAGGGCAGGACCTGGCTCTGCCCCAGCAGCACTTTGGGAGGGATGGGCACATCCCCAGCCTCTGCTTTGGCAGCCAGTGTCACAGGACCACTATGGATGGGAAAGGCCTTGAAGACCATCAAGGCCTTAACTCTACCAGGGCCACTACTACACCATGGCCTCGAGCACCATATCCAGACAGCTTTTAAACACAGCCAGGGATGGAGATTCAAGGACTTCCCTGAGCAACCTGTTCCAGTCTTTGAGAACCCTTTGGGTCACCACTTGTGACCAGTCACCAACTGTATCTGACTCTATTCACTGCCACCCTCTGGGCCCAGCTGCCCAGTGTTAGATCCAGCAGAGTGTGTGTCCATCTAGGCTGGGGCAGCCAGTTTTATCATGAGGATGCTCTGGGAAACAGTACCAAAGGTTTTTGGTGTCTTGTAAAGCAGTTCTTAGTAAAAAAACCCACCCAAACCAACAAAATTCCACCAGTGGCACCAGCCTCTCAGCCACATGTCCATCAGGTGTGTTTTCCTGTTCCTACCACTGAAGGCATTGAGGAAAACACAACCTGAGTTCTTGATCCTTCCACCAATCAGCCCAGGACCCTAAATCACAGAATCACAGAATGTTAGGGGATTGGAAGGGACCTAGAAGATCATCTAGTCCAACCCCCAGCCTGAGCAGGGTCACCTAGACCAAGTCACCCAGGAACTCACTCCAGAGCTGGAGACTCCACAACCTCCCTGGGCAGCCCCTGCCAGCCTCTGGCACCCTCACTGGGAAAAAAGTTTTTCCTTGTGTTTCCCCTCAACCTCTTGTGCTCCAACTTGCACCCATTGCCTCTCGTCCTGTCACTGGATGACACTGAGCAGAGTCTGGCTCCATTCTCCCTACACTCACTCTTAACATATTGATAGACACTGATGAGTTCCCCCCTCAGTCTCTTCTTCTCCAGGCTAAAGAGCCCCAGCTCTCTCAGCCTCTCCTCAGCAGGGAGACGTTCCACTCTCTTCAGCAGTTTGGTGCCCTTCTCTCCAGTAGTTCTCTGTCTTTTCTGAACTGGGGTGCCCAGCACTGGACACAGTACTCGAGGTGGGGTCTCACCAGCACAGAGTAGAGGGGGAGGAGAACCTCCATTGCCCTGCTGGCCACACTTCTCCTAATGCATCCCAGGATCCATTGGCCTGCTTGGCTGCATGTGCACATTGTTGGCTCATGGTCATCCCCCTTGTCCACCAGGACCCCAGGTCTCTTTCTCCAGAGCTGCTCACCAACAGATCAGCCCCCAGCCTGTACTGATCTATGGGGTTGTTCTTCCCCAGATGCAGCACCTTACACTTGCTCTTGTTCAATTGCATTCAATTTCTCCCTGCCCAGTAAATTTTATTTACTCCTGTGAAAGCCCATGAGATAGAAAGATTACTGCGAAGATGGATTCTTGGTTATTTCCAGTAAGAAAGGAAGTGATTTCTATCCTTTTTTGCAACTTTCTTATACAAAAAGATCTTTCATTTCCTCCAGGGACAACAAACTTACTAAAGAAAACAGAGACCTGCATATGAGTTTCCTCTGTCTTTCCATGTGTAGTATTCTCAGGGGTGTAGACAAAAAAGTGTCAAATTTTACTGCAAGTACATGAACTGGGGAACGATAGAGACTACCTCTCTTGGTGTCAGCACTGGATTCAAAGTCCACTGTGTTTAATGGCAAGGGCTCTATTGATGTCAGTGGTCTTTGGACATCACTACCATCCTCCTGGCACTTACACACAAATAAAAATAGAAAAAAAAAAAAAAAGTGAGAGAGTAAGAGCTGTGTGCCAAATAAGCCTACAGCTGCCACAAAGGCAAAATCAAGAACACTGATGTCTTTGCTGAACACTGCATGTTTAAATATATCTTAAGCACTGTATTAATACATTAATACACCTTATATTTATTAGACAAAACAAACATGGGCTACAACTTTAAGAGACATTCACCTAAATGTTACCAGCTATTGTAACTATGCATTAGCATCAACTTTTGTTAGAGGAAATAGGAGCTGACTCCCCTATGCTTCTCAGAAAAAAAGGAAAACTGAACCAGATCTCTTTGGTTTCTTAACAAAAGTGTCTCAAAGTTTGTGCACGTTTGTCTAATAATAATTAACAGACAGTGAGAAGTAAATCCCAACAGACAGTAGCCTCCTGACTTGCATTTTGAAAGAAAAGGCATAGGAAGCAAAGTTCTTCAGAGGCAAATTGAAGAACATGGGCTTTTGAAGTGTTCAAAACCACAAAAATTCCATATATTCCCCATATGACAGCAAAGTAATTGCAGAGCACTGCATGTGTTAATATAGCCATAATGCACCTTCAGGGCTGGATTAAGTCTGGTTTTATGTAACTGTTCTAATAAAACAACAATAGAAGCCTTGTGTTCATTTAAAGTCAAAGATAAAAATGGGATGAACTTTGAAAAGTCTCCCTGCCTTCAATGAGCACAACTGCAATCAAATGAACATAATTACTGACTGTGCCCGAACAAGCCAATGACCTTTACTTAAACCTTTTGAGAGCACTGCACAACTCAAACCCAGATAGAAAACCAGCAAATGCCAGTAAAAGACAGAAGAAATAAAGTATTTTCCTACCTGCACCTTCTACTTTGCTAAATTACTTCTCTTGTTTTGCTCAGCCACATTGTTCCAGTGGTTCATTTAAACAAAGAGTGATGGGCTCCTCTTCACAGCACACCTGCTACCAGGGCTGGGCTTCCCCAGAAAATCAAACAGTGATGCCTCAACTGATGCTCAGTAGCAGTAACCTCAAATAGGAGACACTGGCCCTTGGCCCTAGGAAAAGATGCAGTGGGATGGTCAATCCATCTTCTCTGCAAAAGACTTCATCAACATCTGATGGTGTCCCAAGCAAAACACTTCACTGAAGCCTGATAACAAAATCAAATCAATCCAGACACAGGTGCCTGAAATTCTCATGTCGTTCCTTTGCTATGAATTCAGCTTGTTGTCAACTGCCATTATCTTCCTCACTCTCTTGGGAATCACAGGTACAAGCAGTCAAAATACTGTCTTTAGAGAAAATAACTTTGTAGTCAATTCAAACAAATGGGAAACAGAGGCAGAAGAAGCCTTATTGTCATGCTCTAGGCAATAAAGCAAGGATTTCTGTCTCACACCCAGAAGATAGACCTGAAAAAATTTATGTACAGAAACCTCTTTACTGCTCCACCTGAAGCAAATAGTGGAGCTGATTGCTAGCTAATAAGCAAGCTTGCAATGCTAATTCCACCTCTGCACTCACTTGCAGCTAACAAAAACTATCAGGATTGTCACCACTGCAGCACCTCTGCCTACAGAAATAATGGACTACAACCCTCATGCTCATGAGGAAAGCATTTCAGTCAAACGTTCACTGTCAGACATAAATTGTTAAACATAAAAGGCAAAACTACATTATACATTTTCACTGAATCATAGACTTGTCATGGTTGGAAAAGAGCTTTAAAATCACCAAGACCAACTGTCAACCCAACCCCCCTCAAAAAAAACAAATACACAAAAAACCCCCAATAAACAAGACCTCACCATCCCACTTGAGCACATCCTGAAGTGCTTCATCTGCATGGTTTTTGAATTCCTCCAGTGATGGTGACTCCACCACCTCCCTGGGCAGCCCATTCTAGTGTCTGACTACCCTTTCAGTAAAGAATATTGAATCTAAGCCTCCACTGGTGCAGTTTCAAGCCATTTCCTCTAGTCCTGTCATAATTTACATGAGAGAAGAGGCTGCACTCACCTCACCACAACCTACTTTCAGGTAGTTGTAAAGAGTAGTAAGGTCTCCCCTCAGCCTCCTCCAAACTAAACAAACCCAACTCCCTCTACCACCCCTCACAGGACTTGTCCTCCAGACCCTTTACCAGCTTGGCTGCCTTTCTCTGAACTCATTCCAGCACCTCAGTGTCTTTCTTGTGATGAGGAGCTAAGAACTCAACAAAGTACTCGAGGTGTGGCCTCAGCAGTGCAAAGTACAGGGCATGATTGCTTCCCTTCCCCTGCTGCCCACACTATTTCTGATAAGGCCAGGATGCCATTGGCCTTCTTGGCCACTTGGGCACACTGCTGGCTCATGGTCAGAAGGGTGTCAATCAGCACTCCTAGGTCCTTTTCTGTGGGACAGCTTTCCACTCATCCCCCAGTGGTGACTGGCTGCCAACAGGATTTACCTCCCAAATCAGGAGAGAAAATAATGCTAACCTCTCTTTTTAGTTAGTTTTTAGTAACATTAAACCATTTTTTCTCAGAGTCATATTGCTTTCCTTCTACCAAATAAGTGCTCATAGTCAGGATTTTGTACACTTATCCAGAAGGTAAAGTTTGATTATCTAACCTTTGCTTTTACAGAGATTGTTGTCTTGACACTTGTCTCCAAGTGATGAGCCACAAACAGTACCAGCCTGCTTGGTGAGAAAAGTTTGAGCAAAATCTTAGCAATATGTATTGACCTTTCACTTGTTGGTTCCTCCATTAGCAGTATTTTTGACATTTTTTTTTCCCAAGAAACGTGTCCAAAGTTTGTTTGCTAACCAAAGCCTGAAACCCACAAAGAAATTCCTTGGTGTGTGCTCCTATCCCAAAGCACTGTCTCTCAGGAGCAATTACTACCCAGAAACAGAGGGTGCTCAAGAGCTGCTGTGTCTCATCCAGCAAGAACGCCATGGGAACAAACAAATGCCTTGCTGAGAAAGTAATTGATACTAGAGACACATATATGGTCAAAACTGCAAACCAAATTCCTTAACATCCTCTAAAATGAATGTGAATTGCCCCTGTCCCCCTTTACCTTCATGCATAACCTGCTATTAGCTTGTAAGGAGACAACAATAGATATATATCTAAGTATATATAATTAGAATCAGTGGTGCAACTCCAAGCACTTTCCTGAAACAGAGTATAATTCCCAATGAGACAGGTAAAAGCTTGACTGATACCTGGACATGCTTTATGGACCTCATTAGGACAGCTTGGAAGCTCAGCCAGTGTGAGAGAGGAACACTCAAGGCAGAAGCAAAAAGCTCTTACACATAACATCACTTAATCTGAGAAGAACATCTACTGATTTTTGCAGCATGTCTTTCATACTTCTTTAAATAGATCTCAATAAAATAGATCTTCTTCAAAAATGAAGTAGTATGAAAGTTAAATGGGGATGAAAAAATCCTTTTTAAAGTTGAATGGTTTATTATATACACAAACCCCAGATATCTATCTGAAATAAAAATATTATCAATATTGAGTCAGAGAGAGAATGAAAAGAAACAAGTCCAGTTTTAACACAATACACACCATGTTATTACCATAATTCAACAGTGTATTCCCTTTTTTACTTAATCTGTTTTCAAAAAAACCCCCAAACAACCCAACAAGCAAAAGATGTCATGTCTGTGTATGGCACTGATACAAAGAGCAGAATTTAAGGAATGGCCTTATCTTAATCACTTATCAAGTAAACTGAACTTACACTGTTACAAAGGATGTAGAACTGTGAGTTGGGAAATTCGTATCATGAGCAATTTTGGTGCTCTCTAGTAAAAGACCCAACCTTCAACTTTCTGGGAAGCAGAGGTGTCACGGTTTAGGGTCAAGGGCAGCTCCTTAGACCTGTAACAGACACTCTCTGTTAACCCCCCTCCCCCCAAAAAAGGGAAAAGCAAAGGAATAAGGGAGAGAGACTCAGCAATTAGAAAAGGAAACTAGAACAGCTTTAATGAAAATGAAAATAATAATAATAAATTGAATATAAATCCCCATTGTGGTAGCAGGCACACAGCTGGGCCATAAGGAACTTAACAAGTCATATGTTTTACTTATATCAGAAGCAATGTGTGTGCACCCTTCACATCACTGAAATTCATTCATTCATTCACATTGATATTTCAATGTTATTTCAAGTGATATTTCTTTTTTATTAATATTACACAGTTATCACTGTCTCCAGCATTATATTGTGTATTTAGAGGTGCACGAGCTCCTCGTTGTTCTTGCTGAGAGCTGCACGGGGATCTCCCCACTTGATCAGGATGGCCCAAGACTGCCTTCCTCAGAGCAAGATACAGGGAGTCTGGCAAGATGGTGAAGTCCATATGTTACTAGTGAAAACCTCTGCACTTGCAACTGTGAAAAGTCTGAAACAACATAAAGGTTCTGCCAGCAAGCTCACACCTATAAATTATTTTAATTTTCAATTGCATCGATATTTCTGGTTTTTACTTTTCTGTTTCCAGTCTCAACACAGTGTCACAGTATCACAAAACTAATTTTTACAAGCCTAGCACTTCACATCACCTGCTTTTTCTTTGAAGAATGTCTTAAGCTGTGACGTACATTAATCAGGAACAGATAGGACTTTGGAAAAGACCTTCATAAAATAGCTGTCAAGAGACAGGAGGACTCTCTTATGTTCTCCTGCTTAAAAACCTAATCTTAGGTTTAGGCTTGTATAACCTGCCAGTCATAGCTCAATGAGCAAAGAACTTTTATTATATTTTTTGCTGTCTGCATTAACATTTTAGTAAAATGGAATGCAAAAGCTACTAAATTAAGATCAATTGCATGCTTTTTACTTCTCATTTTAAATTCTGATTCAATATCTGAGTTCAGGGTTCTTTACATGGGGTGCATTTAAAGGTTTCTTCAGTCCAGCTGAAGCAGCATATGGGAAATTCAAATTCACAAGCCTTCATTTAAGTGCTGCTTTGAATGCGATACTTCATCAAACACAGAAATGCACAGACTCTTATGAATTTTCTTATTTAATCCTCTTGAAAATTGCATGGGATTTCATCAGGCCTTTCTAGAGCTATAAGCAGGTAAGGTCAGGAAGACAGCAACAATGCACTTTGGGTGAATTCTTCACTTTCATTCCAAGTTCAGTTTATTCCTGTGTCTGTCACATTTCTAAATTCATTTATGAAGTAAAAACAGTTATGCGAAAATAAGCTAGATACATACTTTTCTTTCTCCATTTAATGCAAACTTCTGGAGAAAGACTGAGTAAATGGATAAGCCATATGGCATGCACCAGTGAGGGTAGAAATCCAACACTTTTCAGTGTCCTGAACAGTCTCTGGGGAGTATCAATTCTGCCAATATCTTTGAAAAAAGGATGCACACAGTGACTCCTCCAGATCAACTGTATCTGCATCAAAGAGAATCAACAAAATAGAAACAAACCCTAAACATGCTGCACACCCTTTCAGAACTATGATCCTAAGCAAAGGAGTGTGCATGGGTGTGGGTGTAACACATCTTCCCAGCCTGGGAAGGGAAATGCTAGTAGTCCCTGAACACACTGCACGCTACATCCTGCTGAGTAACTGCTCACAGCTTCTTTCTAAAGACTCTTGGCTGCTGGGGAATAAATGTAGCACCCATTGTCTTATTGAGGGCTGACAAGCCATATGTGTCCATAAAAAAGTGCAATTCCATTTCCTTTCTAAGCTACTTATTTTAATATTCGTTATTTAACCTGTTTCACTTGTTAAACATTACCCAAGAAAGCTGGGCAGGTGTGGGATGTTTTCACTCTACAGCAGCACTGTCACCTTGCCTATTCTAGCTCAGATCATTTCCTTGGGGTATACTAGAGCCCATAGAGTTCCTATTTTCCATTGTCCTGAGCCCATTCCTCACACAGCAAACTCCAGGATGAGTTATGTTTATGGCTGTCCTTACGACTATTTGGTCAGGCCCTGGATTTTCTTACTCAGTGAACCATTCATGAAATACTTGTTGCCTCGCTTTATTTCTAAGGACATGTCTTCAACATGTGGAGCAGCACAGGTAAAAATCTGCAAGATAGCTCCAGAAATTGAAGCAGAACACTTATTGCCCAGGTTTTTCCAATGTGTTACTTAATGCTGCTGACAGATGTATACAGCTCTGCTTACAGTGCAACACAGGGCACAGATTCTACTGCGACTGAACTGTCCATGTAAGTCAAGCCTGAACTTCCAGCATGTGAAGTTCTTAGCATGTGATTCCTTACTCCCTGAATTCAGTAGCTTTCTTCCCTATGCCAAATAGGTATCACAGACATTTTAAAAAAATAAATAAATATTTTAAAATCTTAAATTAATTGATTAAACCAAATCCAATTTCACTGTGCATTTTATTACCTAGAGGAAATGTAGCAGGCCTGTGGCTCATGAAATTTTTTTACTAACAGATATTCTTGTTATATCCATGAAGTGAGAAGGTATATTACCCTATTATTTTTACTGTTTTTTTTCCCCATAGCCTTTTTCAATGGCAAGCTTATTCAAAAGTGGGCCCTGAAGCACTCAGATATCACAGAATTACAGATATTAGGGGTTGGAAGGGATCTCCAAAGATCATTGAGTCCAACCCTCTGTCAGAGAAGGACAGAACTAGAGCAGATCACTCAGAAATGCATCCAGACAGGTCTTGAAAGGTTCCAGAGAGAAGACACCACAACCACTCCGGGGAGTCTGTTTCACTGCTCTGTAGCCCTTGCTAAAGAAGATCTTCCTCATGTTCAGGTGGAACTTCCTGTACTCCAGCTTGAACCCATTGCCCCTTGTCACTCACAAGGCATGAGTGAAAAGAGGTTATCCCTGCCTTCTTGACACCCAGCCTTTATGTATCTATAGATTAATTAGATCCCCTCTCAGTCTTCTCCAGAAGCCCCAGGTCTCTCAGCCTTTCCTCATAAGGCAGATGTCCTAGTCCCTTAATCATCCTCACAGCCTCCATGGGACTCTCTCAAGTAGATCTCTGACCCTCTTAAACTAGGGAGCCCACATCTGGAAGCATCACTCCAGGCGAGGTCTCCCTAGGGCAGAGTAGAGGGGGAGATGAACTTCCCTTGACCTGCTGGACACTCTCTTCTTAATGTACCCCAGGTTTCCATGGGCCTTCTTGGTCATGGATAACTTGTTGTCTATCAGGACTCCAAAGTTCTTTTCCACAGAGCAACTAAACTCTCTAGCAGATCACCTCCTAACCTGCACTGCTGCATTTTACTGCTCCTTCCCAGGTGCAGGACTCTGCACTTGCTCTTGTTAAACCTCATTAGGTTCCTCTTTGTCCAGCTCTCCAGTCTGTCCAAATCTTGCCAAATGGCTGCACAGCTTGCAGGTGAACCAGCCAATCCTCCCAGTTTTGTTTCATTAGCAAATTTGCTGAGAAGGCACTCTGCCCCATCATCAAGATCATTGATAAAGATGATAAGAGGACTGGACCCAGCACTGATCCCTGTGAGGCTCCACTAGTTACAGGTTTCCAGATGCACTCTGCACCACTGACCACCACACTTTGGGCTCTATTCTATAGCCAGTTTTTAATCCATTCTACTGTCCATTCTTCTATCCCACAATTCCTGAGCTTGCTCATGATGGAGACTGTGTCAAAAGCCTTGCTAAAGTCAAAGTAGACTATATCCACCTTGATATACATCCAGTATCATATTCCACTTGCATGTAAAACCCAAGAAAAGTTCAAGTACCTGATACATGCTTTTCCTTGCAGTACAGCATTGAAAGTGACAAGTAATTTCTAAATGAAAAATTAAATCTTTGTAAAACTATATTTTATTTGAGAAAAAAAAAAAAGTGATATAGAAGAGGGAAGTGATCACGCAATTCTTCTGCCCCTGCACAAAATGTCTTTTATAAAACTCATTGAAAGATTTTTTTAATCCATTTTTTTTCACATAATTCCTGGTATTACAGCATCAACTTGCTATCATTTCACCTTTTCTTTATTTTGCTGCTGTTTTATCTAGCAATTTTCTAACGAAGTGCTACAAAAAATGTCTTATGTCTGCTCCTCTTTTGCTATGACTTCAAGCTTGCTAGCTCAGTACTAGCAGAAATCTAGCTGTGGCAGAGTATAATATAGGCTATAAAGCCTGTGCAAGACAAATACCTGTTAGGCTGCCTTCAGTTCTGTGCTGCTTTGCTTAAACCACTATCAGTATCTGAGTGAGTTCAACTGCAGCAACTGAAGCAACTTTAGTGTAGACATGTTGTTTGTATGAGCTGTGTTTTTATTCCATAGTCTTTGCTAATGCTATTTTCTGCTTTGTTTACACGGCAGTTTTATAGTACCATTCATCTGTGTTAACATTATCAGCATATTGATACATACACAGAAGCAATGCTTCAGCATTGAAAGTGATGGTATTCTGAAGAATGACTTCTTATTTTGGTCACTGACCAACTGCAATCAAAGACTTGAATTTCCCAATCATTTTTTTACATGAAGGCATGCAGTCCAGCTAAATTAATTGGAGTATCCTCTTAAAAAATCCTAAATGAAAATGGGAGTAACACTATTATTCACTAAGACACAGTTAAAATCATAAGCCTCATTGCTTACCTATGGATATGGTCCAGACTGCAGCAATTTTCATAATAGCCTTGGTGCGGGAATTGAAGCGGCTGTGCTCAATGGGATTGCGTATTGCTACATACCGATCAAGAGAGATGGCACATAGATGCATAATAGATGCAGTTGAAAAGAGCACATCTAGGGAAATCCATATAGGGCACAACTGTTTAGGCAAAGGCCAAGCATAATCTGAAACATAGAGAGAAAAGAAATGAAAGGAAAAAAAGAAAAGGAAATAATTTGGGAAGCTAGGCCATCATTTCTGATAAACCTGGGATACTTTGATGCTACAATACCAATAAGGGGCACGGCCATGAGGAGTGGATGAAGAAACCTCTAGTGAGGTCTCTCTCTGGGCAGTTCCTGGCTCTTAACTCTCCATAAACCCTTAGCCAGTTCCCACACATTTTTTTTTGCCAGGACAAGTAGCTAAAGACAAAGGAATGTTAATTTGGCAGTGCCTCCAAATGCCCTTTCTAGCTCCCTTCCTTTCACAGTCTTTTCTCCATATCTTTACAAAATCAAGTATTACATTCATTTATAATTGCCTTATCACATTCTTTTCATGGATTGCATGGTGCACTAACTTCATTCAGATCCTTCCTAAATCTCTCTTGATATAGAAGCATAGAATCATTTTGGTTGGAAAAGATCTTCAAGATCATTCAGTCAGGTACTTCTCAGTTTCTGTCTGCTGAGGATAAAGGTAGCAGACAGCTTTTCTACATAGTGGGACACAACTAGCTAAACTCTTACTTCACCTTGAATGTTCTTCCCAAGCAGTATGCCTTAATAACAGAGGAATACTGGCCTCCTTACAGAGCAGCTGAGATCGAGTGGCTGAAATCTGAAAAGTGTTTTGAAGGTAGACAGAGCTGAGTATTACTCTTTACAGAAATAAATATGCCAGCAAACTGAACAGACTAGATAGCTCCATTTGACAGCCGCTGGCACACAGCTGATTTGGTGTCTGAATTTATTAATCAGTTTACTCAGTGCTGAAGTACAATTTGAGAATAAAAGTGACCCAGAAAGATTCCCAAGGGGCACTGGTATTTAAATTAAAGCTTAAAGAAAGTTGATCTGTGAATGATACTCCAATGTTAATGCCCAGAATGGATCGTGTGAGATCTATCACATGTCCTGCTAGCTCTGGGCTTCTAACAAACTATCAAACCAAATCAACAGTATCTATCATAGCTGAAAATATGAGAGATTTCATACTAGTTGAATAATGAGGTATTCTTGTTTCTTCATGCCTTAATTCAGAACATGGATATCTAAAGCCATCTAGATATTTACCCCAAGGATCAGAAACATCACTCTGCAGAATCAATGTTATATTAAGACTGACACAGGTCCAAGGGAGAAATATTCAAGGGAGAAATATTAGTCCCATCAAGCATTTTTTGAAGCAAGCTACCCAGTAAAGAGAGACCCAGGATACCTTATATACAGAAACCTGAGATTAACTGAATCAGAACACATTATTATGAATAGTTCCTGAGAAGCTCAGGAACCTTTCACAAAGAACATGGCACAATGAGATGGATGCATTAGCTCATTTTATTATCAGGAAGCCCTTACAAAATCCACACAACAAGATCTCATCTCTGAGAATTTATTTCAGCATGCTTGCACCACCTCTACTAGATGGACTGAAATCCAAAGCAGCAAGAATTTAAGAGGTCCTTATTAAAGGGAACAAAGTAAAGTACTTTGTGGTTGGAGCATCTTTACTTTAAAAAGCACCTCTGATGTACCAATGAATTTAATTTAGTTAAAATATAACTCAGCCCTTTTATGAAGATCACAGATCAAACTGTGCCTTCTGCTTTTGTTGATACTTTGCAATAGCTTAGGACATCATTGTAATCAACCTGCAATTGATCTCCAGCTAAGTACATCTCTATTTCCTGGGTCTTTAATGAAGTCTCCATGAATGCTCTAGAGAAGAACAAGTCTGATCTCCTTCAAGTGGTACCATGCTCCCTGTACAGCCCCAGGATTTTGCTGCCAGCCCAAGCTATATCCCTCACTACTTCTCTGAGTTGTTAAAGCCAGTTTTCTGACACAGGAAATAATGAGCTATGCACACAAGATCTGGAGAAAAGCACTGGGACCTGTGCCCTGACTGATGAAGTGATCCCTGAAAATATACACAGGGTGATCATGAATGTGCAGCAGACTCTGCCTTGGGGGGACAGTGATGGTGACAGCTGCTCTCTGCCTCAGGCAGATGACCAGAAAATCTCCAGTGCCTCCAGAAAGGGATGCAAGGCCTCCAGGCTCCCTGTGCATCGTAGCATCTCCAGCCTGATCTATGGTGCTGCAGTGGGTTCAGTCTGATTCTTGACATTTGCCAGACCTGGAAGAGGTTTCTACAGCAACCACCTTTTCAGTGCTATTGAATGATAAATAGCCTCTCCTACTTCTTCCTTTGAGCTACCCAAACACTGCTCATTACTGACTCCCCCTGGAAAAACTTCTGGTATTGATGTGGGCTAGGTAGAAGTATTACAGCCAAAAAATTAGCAGAGGTAAAAGCAACAGTAAATATTCATACCCATGGCATGATATTAGTAAGCATCACCCGCTGCCAGCAACAGATCAACCACAGCCACCAACAGATCAAAGTAATGCTTCTCTGAATCACTGCCTAGGCAAACTGTCAGGATGCCTTTGAAGATAAGGGTGATAGGAGAGACCTCCTAGTGGCTAATCTTTTTAGTCTTTACTATCCCAAGATACATTATGCTTCTAGCTGAAAAGGCAGTTTTATAAGGAGACATTTCACTTTCTCAGGAATTTTCCTAAAATGACTTGAAGTAATTAAATGTCACTCTGGAAATTTGTAGATAGGCATCTTGTAACACATGGCTATGCCTTGATAGGAAGAGCATTTATCCTATTGTATCTCAAAATGCAATTACTTTTAAGTAAGCACAGTGTGTGCATTTGAAAAACACCTACATAATCTACAAAGCACAGTAATTTGTAAAAAAAAGAAAAAAAGTTTATTCTAATTATGTTTTGAATAAATGCACAAAACATAGAAAATGTGCCCTGTAACCGAGCCAAGATGCACACAAGGATTAGAAACTGGATCTGTTAACCACGTTATACCTTTAAAATAATCATATCTCCAGAAATACTCTATCTGCAGAAAATAACATTTCTCTAATTTATTCTATTTTCTCTCATTTCATATGCAAAGAATAGCAATTACCATATATTTAGAAGTGCAGATGACTGAGTGAAATGAATTTTTGAATGCCAGCTCTTCTGAGCTTTAGTAATTCCATTTCCAGTGGAAAGCATGCATCTAAGTCCAAATTTGGCTTGAAAGAATGAAGCAGTAAGAAACACTTGGGTAAGCAAAACCCAAAGAATTTGTAAGAAAATCTCATTTTTGTACTTTGAATTAACCTGTGTCCTTTGTGTCCTTAAAATCAGTCATATATTTAATGCACTGGCTGGTACACCAGATAGGAGAGCACTATGGGAATTAGAGGAATCTAGCAGGTCAGAACAAAAGGCCATATTTCTTTACCCAATGTGTAATCAAACTGCAGATGTTTTTTTCCTCCAGTTATTTTGTGGATGCTAGAATTTTACAGTAGACAAATTTATAAAGAAATGAGAATAGAAGATTATTACAATGATATTGCTTTTAGATCAACGTTAGCTTCTGGCTCTGGACAGTATTAAAACACTAGGTATGAGATAATGGAAGGAAAATTCTGAATGCCTGTGTATATGTATTGCTTCAGTCTCCAACACTGAATAGCATGTCATGGAACTGGAGATGCTGCCATTCTTCATGGGAAACATGGGTTAAACACTCATACTTAACCAGGAATCATGGCCTGTAGGTGAAATTTAATCTCCTGCACTGAAAAAATAAACCACAGATCTGTGTATCACTGAACAGCTGAGATGGGCACAGACTGTTGGCAGCAAAATAAAGTAGAATTTTGGCAAAGTCACAGAACATCTCTGTGTGTAGCTAATTTGCTGTCAGATGAGTGTTCCTTTATTTATTTTGTGTGTGTGTGTTTTCCATTAAGAAAGATGGCAGCAATTAATTTTTATCACTTTTGTCTGAGCTTTTATAGATATGGGTAAAAGCTGTTGTGCAACACTGTTGTTGTGGTCATTGTGTTGCTCACTGCACAAGAGTCATAATGGCAAGCCACTGCATCAGGACATGACTGAATAATACAAAACACAGCAAAATGAAGCAAAATCAATGATGACAAATGGCAAGATAGAATTATCCAGTTTGTAGGAGAATTACTGAAAAAAAAAAAAAAAAAGAAAACAAATGTTATAACCTGCAGCTGAAAATAAAGTGGAATTGCAGAGTAGATGGAGGCCAATACAAAACTGCCTCCTTCTCCCCAAAGCCTCACAGAAAATCTCATGAGCTTTACCCAGCTTTTTGTGCTAAGCTGAAGTAGACAGGAGCTATGTTTACACATGTAGACAAACATACAAATGGACTGGCCCAATATATTTACATTTTTTAAAAAAATACTATTGCTTTTAGATTTTGACTACAGCTCAATCTGTTGCTGGATACCTTCTGGGAATAGGCAGTGTAACACTCAAGACAAATCTAGAATTATAGTGACAAAATATCTGCTTAAACCACAATAAAGCATAAAGTTATGTTAAATTTATCCATGTACCTTCAGAAATTTTTCAGGGCAAACTCAAAGTAAGCAGCAGCAATCATTTGTTTTGCAACCATTAATGATAAAGGCTTGAGAACACATTGTTTGTGTTTAGCCAGTGTTTTATATATATCAAGATGGATAAAAGGGTAAAAACCACCCTTTAAAATCACACAGGAAGAGTAGGGATATATTTTATCTTTTAGGACATGATGACCTTTTATATACACACACATAGATATATGCAATGTATATTTACATATGCATATATTTATATGTTAAAAAGTAGACAAGAGGTGCAGAATAAGAACTAGAGATACTTATCTGTTCAAATACACCCTCTTTTAACATTATTAATTAGCTTGGCCAAAACCTAAAATACATGTAATGTCGTGTCTTTAGGGGTTCTGATATTTACTTTATTTACATTTCACTTTAACTACTAGAAGGCCTTGAACAAATTGAACTATGAGTGGTAGGAAACCATGTTTGAATTAATCTTAATGCCAGTACAAAGCAGAGTTTCCTAGCAGTTAATGTGGCAGCACAGCACATGCTTGAAGCACCTCCTGATCACCTAGATATCCCAGCTCTGTTCCAGGCCATACACTGATACACTGCTTTGTGCAGTGCTCTAACTCTCAGAGAGGTTAGCAACAAAAATCCAGGAGACACCTAACTTAATTCCCTAAGAAATGAGGTTACCGGGTTTCAAAATGAGAAGGGTGTAATACTTAATAAAAGCCCTTGCTCAGGTTTCCTTGCTGTAACTCAGAGCAACATGAAGATGGTGGGAAACAACAGCCCAGAAGATGGACCCAAAAGTTGTCACTTTCTGAGAGATTTTGCAGCTTTTGAAGATTCTTTCACACATTCCAGAGAAGTCCACTGCTGTGGGCTGTGGAAAAAAAGCCTAACATTGCTCAGTGCTTACAAGTTTTTTTACACCCATTGCACCACTAATGCATTGCAACTGAGGCATTTCATACTAACCAGACTTCCCCGTGTTCACTTTAAAGTTTTACAGATGCCACAGGCTTTACAAAAATAGAAAGCAATTACATATGGTTTGAACATTGCTGCATTGCATTATTCCCAAGGGAATAAAAGAATTTAAATTATTCTCTTCTCTCTCTCATCTACACAGTAAAGAATGTCTTATCCTGAAATACCACATCAGGAAGTGTAAAAGCTATACTATCACTTCTTTGTAAATTTATTTCCTTCAGATTTGCATAGATAAATAACTCAAAGACATCTGTATCACCCTGAGAGTCATACCACTGAGAATGTTGAAAATCTCCACCATGCCTGAGAAGTACAGAACATCTTATTTGATCACCCACAGTTCTCAGTGATTACCAGCACATCCACACGAGATCATACATGTAGCCAAGCTTCCTGGCTAGAGGAACAGCTGGTCTGAAGGGCAGCACTGCCAATGCTTCTGGTTTTATCATCATTTTATCCTTTTTTCCTTCTTTTTTTTTTTTTTTTTTTCTGACATACTGAACTTCTGGTTCTGGGTTATATAAGAAATTGTTTCTAGCCTGTATTTTTCTAAAGAAAAATAAGTCTAATCTAAAGCTATCTGGATCCCTTAAACAGCACATATTCTAGCACTGACAAGAACAGGGATATAATTTACACACAAGGAATGAGGATGTCTTTTAGGAGAATGACTTCATTCTTCAATGCTGCAAGTCCAGAAAGGCTTGAGGGTCCCAAAAGATGCTCAGCAGATGGTGGGCTTTGAGGTGATATGATGGCTAAGAGGGTGTCAGAGATCACCAAGTAAGGAAAGAAGGGTGATGCTGTGTCCAAACTCTGTGTTTGTGACACCACTGCTGGCACCCTGCACTTAAACCCCTGAGCCTAGAAGATGCTATTTTGCCATAGTATAATACCACACAAAGTATTTCCTTGAATCTATGCCACTAATTACATCCAAAATGGGATGTGCCACCATTCCCAAGCTTCAGTTTCCCTCTGAGCTGTTTTTCACTTCATGGAGCTGTTTGCATGGTTCCAGTGCCCTGGGGCAGGGAGCAGCAGGCAAAGGGCACAGAGCAGTGTGGTCTCCTTCAGAATCCCCTCACCACTGAGGGAACCCACAGCAGAGCTGGATGTGCCTCCAAAAGTCTTTTGGTTCATGCCTCACAAATTATTGTGATTCATTGATGTGACTGCATTTTATTGCAAATTAAACAATTGCACCCACTATGCTGTTTGGAGAATTTTAAGTAACTGTTAGATTTTGTTTTCTATCCAGTATGGCAATAACTTGCAGTCTTGACAGGACTTGTAAGAAAGAAACAAATTTAAAGCCAGAATTGATGTAATTATCTGATCAAGGGAAAGGTTGCTTGCATATAATTTATGTAATACTTTAAATGCAAAGAGCCAGCTTTATCAAATACTATACTTAACCCTGTTAATAAAATGAAAGACTAGAGAATGCTGTTGCCATCCCAAAGGCAGCATCGCTTAGGGAAATATCAAATTATTCTGGTGCAGTCTGTCATTCCATGAGGCTTTATGTTGCATTCATCTTTTCATTTATTGGCACACACTAAAACTATGTGTGAAGGCAGAGGGAAAGATCCTAAGCTCAATAATGTTTTTTACACACAGGTTAAACATCTGTAGTAGCATTCTGAATTTTTATATTGAATGATACAGACAGTAAATGGGGCAGTGGTATGATTATTCCTATCATCAACTTCATATAACCTTATGCTCTTTTCTGTATTTTAACTCTAACAGATAAATTATATCTTCACACAATTCTGAGATACAAGTTCTTAGTAATACTTGATCTAAATGAAAAAACAGTCTAATAAAATAATGAGACTACTAAAAATATTCTTTTTACTGTTTTGTATGTCAGCAGAATAGATGGACAGTGGTCTGTTCTTTAATTTCCTTCATGTGTTCATGGATCTGCCCTCACCCATTATATAAACAACTAATAGAACAGATAAACCAACAGCACACTGGAAAATAAGCCCACTAGCAAACATAGACCCCAAATTAATACCTTCTAAATGCAAAAGTATAAATATTTTTTTTCAGTTTCATAACAAGTTGCACAAACATGATAACAGGTGTTTTTCCCTTGTTTTGATGAACTTGAAGAAATAACTACAAAACATAATCATCCAAGGAAACTATAATTCAGACCTAAAAAATGACGTGGCATTATTCAGATTACAGCTGGCTGCTGAACAGTTACCTTAGTTGGAACAAAGAAGACATCTGCTTGAAACCAGAGATTTTAAGATCAAATAAAGTTCAGACACTTGCTTGACCCTTGGACTGTTTCTGGGGCTAGAAAGAGGACACAAAACTATACAGAGAGGATTTTTTTTTTTTTGTCTTTAATTTTACTTCAGCATAACTCAGTGGCAGTTCCGATGTACATGCCATCCTGACAGCTTGGCTTTCTCCTGGCAATTCAGCTGAACAAACTGGCCTCTGCATCCTGATAAATGACTGAATTTGGAAAGATTCAAAATAAAGATTTCCTTCTTTTGATGTAATAGCTTCCATATTCAGTGAGCACATGTCTGTCACCTTTACCTAGTCATTACTTTTACTAAATATTGCAGGAAGACAGCCAATTTAATAAGAATTGACATACTTACTCTAAAGTAACTTCTGCAAATCACTAACATTAACTTTGAGCCTATAGATGCAGATTTTTTCAGGGATTTCGTTAGTCTGGTATATCTGGCATTCTCAGTCAGTGGTTTTTTCCATCTCTGTGGGGAAAAGTAAAGAACTGTACCTGTGGATATAAAGCAATATGTAAGGCCAAACAAGATCTGTCAATTGAAAAGCAGCACTGACTTTGCCCACCTTTTGCTCACAGGCTGCTGGATGTGACCAGGATGCAACCATTGTTTCAGACCTTGTGCAGTGCAGTGCTTGCACTGATCTGATGAGAATGCAAAGTATAACCCACACTCAAGTGCTTTCATGAGCATAGGGATATCAACACAGTTCAGTGAGTCAGCTTTCCTTCTCTCTGTACAGTGTACTTTCACCAAATTAAGAAAGCTAGGGACAGTAGTAAGCTGTCTGGCTGCACTTCATGCCAGTGTGAATCATAGTTTGCTTCTGTGATGAGGTTAGAAGCCAGTACACACAATTGCTGAAACTGATAATGGCAAGAAGTCAACTCAAGCAAGGGAAATAATCTGTATTTTGGTCATGCTCAGAGATGTTTATTCCCATTTCTGACATTTCTAAGAGCAGAGGACTTGCAAAATGCATTCCCTATTTAGCTTCCTCCAAGCCAGTGGGCATCTTATTCTTTGTGGTTGTACAGGCAGAAATGTCAGTGTGAGAGATCTCCACAGCAGCAACTGTAAAAAGCAATTATTAGGGGGTTGCCAAGACACATAAAAATTCTGCTCCATATGCTTGAGTGCCATCTATTGTCCTCCTATCACTGAATACCTTAGATGAAAATGTTCCACTTGCAAAACATTTCTGTCACTGTGCCCAGGCTGCTTCTGACCAAGAACAGATGCATCTTTCATTATAGAAGAAATGTCAGGCTGGAGTTCATAACATTGAAAACTTTCACTGGGCAAGTCTGAAAGGTGACAGAACAGCATCTTCAGTGTCTTTCTCTAAGAAATAATTTGTTAATTAAAATTATTACATATGTAGTAATTCCAAGGAAATCTGTGAACATGTGAGCAAGCAGCAGCTTTCTAGTTTAGTAGAAATGTGCCAATTCAGCATAAGTAATCTGTGCACATGCAATCTCCCACAATTAAAAGGAAAAGCAATCAAGTATCACTGTCATTACCTGAAACAAGAGTAGAAGAGAATTCATCCAGTAGATAAATATTCAAATATTTTATAAAATAATCATAATAACAAGCTATAAAATGCATGGATTGCTTATCAGTTCTATATTCAATAGGAATAGCCTACTGAACCATGTCAATGTGGAAACAGCACACAGGAATGTACAGTTACCCACCAGGATTCTTGTATGAGCCAGACTTACACTTTGGGGAAATTTTCCTTTCAACTTGAGGATTAAGGTGTAGAAATGAGATGAAGCAAACAAATGCAGCTAAATTAGACCAAGTTACTTAACTGTTTAAGTAGTTGCTCTTCTCAAATATTGCATAATACTTGAAAAATAACATTACAGTAGCCTTTATCTCCCAGTACAACATTTCAAAGTCTGGAGTCCCCTTTCTTCCAAAGTTGATCTTAATTACCCATATGTCCTTCCCCACTTCTTCCTTTTACCCCACAATACTCAGATGTTTTCCCATTTTGCCTCACCATGGGAACCCTGGACGTTCCTTTCACAGGTCTGGAAAATAATTTTCCTCAGCTGGACTAGGTCTTGCAGATAAACAAGACAGCATTTTGCCTCTTTCTCTGTCACTATCACAGGAGGCATTCCTAGACAGCCCTGCAGGACAAGGACATGTGAGTGAAGAGCCCCTATCATGACCTGTGTCATTTCTATTGCCACAAGAAAATATGCAATTTTAATGCTTATGTTTAATGGAACCTCTCTGCAGAGAAGTATGGACAGGATCAGGGTCTGGTGATGTCTCTACATTAAACCTTGGAGAGAAAAAGGATTGCAGACTTCACCTTGGCATATTGCATTCTTTCTTCCTTTCTCATCTGGAGAATCCTACAGGCCAATTCTGTCTTCAGACTAGGAACAGACTGTTCTATGGCTGAGATACTGCTCCTGGCCCTTCCACAGAATTTGATTCATTCAGTCTAGCTAGGAACCAGCCTCCCAGCTGAGTATGATACTCAGAGAACACTGGCTCATCCCAAATCCCCTTGCTATAAACAGGGCAGATCACTCTTTCACCAGTATTTGAGCATCCAAAGCAAACCCGGGAAAGCAGGGGTCTGAAAAGGCTGAATATTGCTAAAGCTGCACTGTACCTCTCTAGAAACATGGGGATTCTGTTCCCCTGCTCACCCCATAACCACTTGGCAGAGCTGAAACATCCCCAACCAGTCTAATGCAGTGTGATTTAAAATCAGCTCTTTACTCCAACCAACCAACTTGTTATTTGGTGTGACAGCCCAACTTGTAAAACCACATAATATGATGTTGAGGATTTGCATAATTATAAGTATTTTGTACACAACTTGTCACTAATTAAAACTGCTCACTACTAACAGAATTTACTATAAAAGACTTGAAGTTGGAATAAGATTTAATCTTAGATTATGGTGCTTTCATACTGCAATATTTACAGCCTTATGTGCATCAGGACACATAAGATTCAAGCCAGCACAGCTTTATTTACAGATCCAAAGAGTTAGAAACATCTCAGCCTGTGCCAACACATGTACCTGTGTCCTCACATCCTGGAATTCAGGTGACATCCCTCAGCAAGTATGCAGTTTTGAATGTGGAATGTATTCCAGATGGGTAACATCAGAGACAAAGTGAATCTTCACACACAACCACCATCTTGGAACAGCTGCACTCCTTTACTTTTGAGTTTTCCAGAAATTGTAGGCCTATTGTAAATTCCATTAACATGAAGTAGATGTTTATTTTAATATGGATAAATAAGTGTGGGCATACTGATATATCAGAAAAATACTATCACTCAGAAAATTATAGTGGTCTCCTAAGATGGAAACGAAAACTAAATTACATTTAGTTAAGTTATACCACTGAGACTTTTGATAGACTTATTTTTGCTTTGTAATCAAGTACAATGCTATTTTATTATTATGTTTATAATGTTATTAGTGTAATCTTGCACTTGATTACAAGTCAAAACCAGCGATAACTATGATAATAAAATAATATATTAACATAATAATCTAGCTAAATATTATAAAGTAAGTGTTGCTATAGATTTAACAAATATAAATGAGTAATATGGGTGCTGTAGAAGAAGTAGCTACTCCCAAGATACAAAAGGTGCTTATCCCCATAGAGACTAGAAAAGCTTGGAAAAAATCATTAGGCAAAGTAGATAAAGATGTAAAGGGCATTATTAAAGGACTTCATCTTTGAAGTTTTTTTCCTACTTGTCTAAAGCAGCTCACCATGTTATATCAAACAAATAACCTTATTCTGCTGTTGTGCATCTTGGATGGAGACAGATAGCTAGCTTTTAACAGTCAAGTAACAGTCAAGTTTAACAGTCAATGACTTTTGACTTTTGTCATGTTAAAATGCAACCTCTTCCTGTTCATCTCAGATCTGCTGATAAAGCTTAACTGGCAAATTCAAAATTTTACCCAATGAATTCAAAATTTTAATATCAGAGTGAGAAGTAGTTACCATTCAGAACAAATATGCATCCATAAGGACAGAGCTTTGCTGCCTCCTGAAACCAGCCATCAATATTCATAAGTGTCAGCCACATGTTTACATTCTTCTGTATCCCAGTGGAGGCCAAACAGGTATGGTAAAAACCTGTTATAAAATTTCCATATCTCAACAACACCAAGACCTTTTCATACAGCTGCTGCCTCTGATTTGGAATGGAAATAGATGTGTATGCAAAGAAGCAGAACACCCAAACTTACCTAAATTAAACACATTTCAAAAAAATCCCCAAACATCAGAAGGTGGAAATGGTGACAACTGGTCCGTGCTGATAACTCCAGCATAGCTGCAGAAGACAGCCTGCTGCCAACGTGTCAATATGAATGGAAAACAAATTGCCCAAAAAAATAAGAGAATCAACAGAACCTTGTTGACCATCCTGCCTTGTCCAAAACATCTTGTACATAAGAGCTGGTGGAGGAAGTAGATATTTAATGTTTGTGAATTATCTGTTGAATTTTGTAGCCTTGAACTTTTTTAATCTAGGAACTAAAATGGTTCATCCCATAGAAGAGATTAATTCACTAAACCCACTGCTGTTACTGTGTTTATCAGAGTTCCTACAAGAATAGTGAAATTTTCCAACAAGACTAACTGCAAACAGAAAATACGAAGGAGGCAGGAAAAAATGTAATATATATCTCAAAACAGCATCATAGAACCTTAGGGTTTGGAGGGACCTTCAAAGATCATCTAGTCCAACCCCTCTGCTAGAGCAGAATCACCTAGATCA
This sequence comes from Corythornis vintsioides, assembly GCA_025447755.1. NCBI lineage: Eukaryota > Metazoa > Chordata > Aves > Coraciiformes > Alcedinidae > Corythornis > Corythornis vintsioides. The sequence goes on along the minus strand of JAOEGS010009122.1, from coordinate 2,055 downwards.
GGTCACACAAAACCTGCATCCTGGCAGGTTTTTAATGTTTCCAGAGGAGACTCTCAAACCACCCTGGGTAGCCTGTTCCAGTGCTCTGTCACCCTCAACACGAAAGTTTTTCCTTATGTTTACCTGAAACCTCCTATGCTTCAGCTTGTATCCATTGCCTCTTGTCCTATCAGTGGATGTCACTGAGTGGAGTGGCTTCATCCTCCCAACATCTACTCTTTACATATTTATAGATATGAATGAGGTCACCTTTGAACCTCCTTTTCTCCAGGCTAAAAAGACCCAGTTCTCTTATCTCATAAGGGAGATGCTCCACTCCCTTAATCATCTTGGTGCCCTGCACTGGACTCTCTCCAGTAGCTCCCTGAACTGGGGTGACCAGAAGAAAAGATAGTGAGGATCCATTCTGCTTCTCTTGTGAATTGGTCATTCAGAAAAGGGTTGCATTGCATCAACGAGGCAGAGTACAAATTAGTGCAAGGCAGAGGAATTGTCACAAGGTACCTCTTCCATCAGTGTAGTTTTTTTTAATCACCATGCAAAAGCAAATGAAACACTTCAAAACATCCTTCTCAGCATGTGCTGATAAAACACCAAGTGGGAACTTAATGCTACTCTTACCATCAGGTCTCAGGGAAGTGTACTAACCTGTGAAGACTTTTGTGCCTATTTTAATGAATATCAGACAACAGAATTACCAGGGATATGTCATGTGAGTTAGAGAGACACAGTGAAATAATAATTTGCTGTGTAGAATTTAATATCAATGAAACAAACAGATGAGAAAGAAACAGAAGAAAAATCTGTGTTAATTCTGAGTTAATTGAACCAATCCTAGAAATACTCATAATTCAAAACAAATGTATTACGTTGGTATAACTGGCTTGCCATATAACTAAGTGCTTTTCAGAGTTTTAACCTTGCTATGTATTTCTTTCCATCTTTTGTAAAGCAACTCTCTATATATGCATAGTCCTGCACATTGGCAGTCATTTTTCCATACTTTCGAGCTCAAAGGCTTGGTTGACACATTCCATGCACCTCTTCTAAAAATGCAGTAGTCTACTCCTCAGTGTCTTGGCATGTCACTATCACTCAAGACCTTAGGCAAGAAATTACAATATTATGGTGTTAATCATATAAATAACATTACTGTTACCAGTATAAGATAAGAAATCTTACTTATTTTCACAAAGTCACCATATAGAATCACAGAATCATAGAATGGTAAGGGTTGGAAGAGACCTCTGGAGAACATTGAGTCCAACCACCCTTGCAAAGCAGGATCACCAGGGGCAGGCCACACAGGAACAGATCCAGGAAAGTTTTGAATGTCTCTAGAGATGAGACTCCAAACCTCCCTGGGCAGCCTGTTCCAGTCTCTGTCACTCTCACAATAAAGAACCTTTTATGTTGATGTGGAACTTCCTCTGTTCCAGTTTGTGGCCATTGCCTCTTGTCCTATCACAGGGCACCACTGAAAAATGACTGACCTCTTCTACTTGACACCCACCCCTCAGACATTTGTAAATGTTAATAAGATCCCCTCTCAGTCTTCTCCAGACTAAACAGCCCCAAGTCTCTCAGCATGTCCTCATAAGAGAGATGTTCCAGTCTCCTAATGATCCTTGTAGCCTCTGTTGGACTGTGACTAGTATTTCCCTGTCCCTCTTGAACTGGGGAGACCAGAACTGGACACAATACTACAGATGTGGTCTCACTAGTGAAGAGTAGTGGGGGGAGAACCTCTCTCGACCTGCTTGATGCACTCTTTATACACACCAGGAGACCACTGGTCCTCCTGGCCACAAAGGCACATTGCTGTCCAGTGGATAACTTACTGTTCACCAATACTCCAAGGTCTTTCTCCACGGAGCTGCTTTGAAGCAGCTCAATCCCTAATCTGTACAGGTGCATGGTATTATTTCTCCCCAGGTGTAGGACAATACACTTATATTTGTTGAACTTCATTAGGTGCACCTTTGCCCAGCTCTCCAGCCTGTCCAGGTCTCTCTGGATGGCAGCACAGCTGCTGCTGTGTCAGCCACTCCTCCC
>JAOEGS010009121.1:55761-77591 GCA_025447755.1 Corythornis vintsioides | reverse complement strand
GTGTATTTTCTATACTGATGCCACTATTAGTTCATATTTTCTTTTAAAAAATAATCCTTTTTTTTTTTTTTTTTTTTTTTCTGGGAGAAAAGGAGTCTGATTTACAGAACGGCTAAATGGTAAGATCTGAAATGGAAGTGAATGGGAGTTGTGCTTTCAGTAGTTTTCATAACTATAGTACTCCAAGTTCTCTAAATACAAAGTGCTTAGGCATCCATAATGGGTACATTGAATTATTAAACACCTTTATCTTGATCTTTTTAGGATTCCCCATTAAGACAGGGATAATAAGTTATTACCTTCTCACCTCACCAGGGAAGCATAGAGATAAATCAGTGTTTTGGTGCTAATACTGTAATATTAGTGCTAATGGACTAGTATAATGTAATACACTAACATATCTCTAATAAATGTTTATTTACTTTATAATAAATTCATTACTCTAATACCTCAAATACCATGAGGATGAACACTATAAGAAAACTCATGAGGAAATGAAAGAAGCTTTCAGAACAAGTTTGATTCATGTGCAGCAAACACAGCTCAGGGCCACTCCCTGCATGTATAGTACTGGATAGTTTCTCTTTGAATGAGTATTATCTTGTCTGTGTCTTAAGTACAGTACCTCCTAAACTGTCACAACGTTAATAATGTTTGTGTTTCTTGTGTACAGTTTCTAAGTTTTGGATAAGTGATGTGCAAATACAGGTGTTTCAGTATTTTATATCCTGTAGGTTAAACCCATGAATTAAACCTTTTGATCCCTTGTACAAATCTCTGTGGGTCGTACTAAGAGTAGCTGCTGGGTCAAATGGAGGACTCACTGCAAAAATTGCCTTTTCAGGAAGGTGCATACACAGAAATGGCCTTTGTTAGCTTCTGGGAAAGACCTGTGAGGCCAGCAAGTGGAGAATTCTCAGTGCATAAGGAAACTTAAGGGAATGTGGTTCTTCATCATGGAATGCATTATGCAGACTATAATTTGTCAATAGGCTTTAAACTGGCTGATTTTTGTTGGATTTTATTTGGAATGGTAAATAGCACACCCTGAAATCAGCAGCCTGATGTAATCAGTCCTTCTTTCAAACATAAATGTTTCTGAGCTTTCCAAAGAAATGACAAGAATTTTTTTTTACTATGAACTATGACCACAACTATGAACACAAACAACAGCATTTTTTTTCATCTATTTTAATTTGTCAGGAAAACATACACTACTACAGATGACAGTTATTCAAACTTTTGTTGCAAAGCAAATGTCCATGGTGGAAATTTTCAATTTAGCCAGACAGCTAAAGGTTAGAATTTGACAAACTGTAAAGAAAAAATTACAAGTTCTTGCAACCCTAAGTAATGGGCAAACTTACTAATAGGTGGTTCTTGACTATAACATAAAACACAGTTTGGAAAGAACATTTGTCCTGGCTTTTGTAGTAATGCTTTTTCAAGAAAGTGTGTTATTTTACAACATACTTTATGAATTCTGAGTTTGCTGCAATAGAAAGAAGTCAGGAATATAATACCCTGAATTTTCTGATTGCCTGACATGTCTAACCTACATATCAGCTTCTTACACTTTGATATTTCTTATTATATTCCACTAGCATTTAACAAATGAAGCAGAGATTAAAATTAAAGGAAAAGTAGAAATTACCATACATTTGTTCTCTGTTTTCATCAGGTGTCAGACACTTCAGTAACAGACGCCAATTTAAGAATCTAGACAGATTTAGATAATTTCCTCAATGCTTGATGGCTATAATTAAATTAATTCTGGGAATCTGTGCTGACATTTCTGCCATACTGTGAATGTGGCCTCCTAGCTCCTAATTATAGAGGTTTTCATGTTTTCTCTGCCACTTGGAACTGTGTGGGGACCAAAATCATGTTAATTTTGTGGCTGCAGTGCTGGAGAAGGGTATGCAGAAGGAAAGGTCTGCCTGTCTCCAAATGTCACCTGTAATCCTCTCAGTGCTGAACCACATGTAAGTGTCAATAAACATACTTTGGAGCATGGGGGCAGCATAGCTGGCCAGGCAGGGCAGTAAATTCAAGGAGCCACCACCCTGTGTGGCACTCTTCCTTTGAAAATAGCACACTACTAAATAATGCATGCTGGTGTGCTGGCCAAGTTAGCCTCACCTTGCCCAGACCTGTTGGTACAGTGTGCTTTTTTGTCTGTCTGGAAGTATTTTGGGTCTTAGCAACCAGAGCTGTCTCTGCCTTTGGGAGCTGACAGCCACACAAACAGTAAGCAACACACCAGCCTAAATAGTATTTTTGAACCAAATTTCTGCAGCTTTTGCTGGTGTCCTTTCTAGCAGTAGGAAAAATAGCTATTTTGAGATCCAGTGGTCACATTCTTCTGTGGTGCTTCTGCAGCATGCAGGTGAGATGTATTTCAGCATGACTCTTTAGTGTCCCATGTTTAGTTCATCAGTGGGATGAATTAAAAGGTGGGTTTCTTGTTAAAGATGTCCTTCCTAGGAAAGGAAGTGCTCGCTATTACTCTTTCATTCTTTGCTTACTTCTTAGCTTTTTCCTGTTCTGCTGCTCTGGACTGATTAGAAGACCTTATTTTGCTGATGAACGTTTTAGTATAAATACCAAGACATGAACTGGTATGCAAATACTTAGACTCAGTGACATGAATGCTTAGAGAAATCTTACAGGTACTAGACCTACTTATGAAAACTCCAAATAGTTGCCATGTTTTCAGTGACATCCTTAACCCTTGGTGTCCTAACTACAAGACAGTACTGCTTTCCAGACAGACATTTACAGCAATCCTTCTTCCTCAAAGACAACTGTGTTTTATAGGTGAGAATCAAGGTGAGCAGCCATGGAAGTTGACTATAATCTGAGTGAAAAACAATGGCATCTTCCCAAGCAGCACTTGTACACAGGTGCACCTTTTCTGTGAGAGCAAAAGCAACTCAGGTTTTAATGTAATTGGTGTTAGTGTGGATTATAAGAACAAGGTGACATTCCTTGAGTCTGAGATCCTCTATTTATCTTCACATCAGGCTCAGCATCAATAACACATATGAAATGTTTCCTCTACGCAGACAATGAGTCTTGATTAATAATTAATAGTATCTTTGGATGTTGAAGGACAATACATTTCCGTGCTTGATAAATCTAGCACTGAGAATTCTTGTCAGCATCTGCTAGGAGGGAGATTTATGATAGCACCTGGGAGCAAAACTGAACAAAGACTGGAAAATTCACTTCACACAGATCACCGAGCAATAATATGATAATATTTGGCACTTCTTGTGTTTTATGCATACAAATTAATGAAATCTCAGAACTTTCCTACATTACTACATTTTTAGCTGTTTTCATGTTAGATGCCTTTTCTGACTAATGAAATAATGAGACACAGATGAGGGTCATATTTTCATTTAGTCACCTCATTTTCTACTTGGGTTCATTGTTGTAAGCTGGAAGGGTAACACACACGATCAAGGAAAATCTTGGACTCACTGTTCTTAGAGTTGTCCTGAAAGCACAGATCTTCCATGAGGAAATAGCCTTTCCTTACTCTTCATCCTAGTTGAGAATTAAAATGATGACTTAATTAATGAAACGCTTCTAATGAAATGCTCAGAGGAACAAGCAAAAAATATTTTGCCTGAATTCCATGGGCTGTGAAGCAGATGCCATATGAAAACTTTTAGCTTTCCCTAGCTGATTTTAACTTTCAGAATTAGAAAGTTTAAAAGTAGAGAACTATAAAGTTGAACATGTATCTGCTGATTTACTTCTCTTTTAACCTGCATGTAGTTGAGGTTTCATACTCAATCCCATATACCCATACAATAATGATTTTTTTTTTCCTCATTTTGTTTTCACTTTCTCTCAGGTACCCAGAGAAGCTGCAAGACCAAGCGATTCCCCTTTCTGCAGACCCATGCATTTTGCTGGATGCTGAAGGTGTGAAAAGAAGGAATTGAGCCCATGATATGGACTCACCCAGTCCACCTCCCTGTCAGCAAAGCATTGTTCCATACCATGCATCTCCTAATGTTATTTCCAGACTAATTTTAATGTAGGATGTTCCTGCTTTTCACTTCTTTTCATTCTAATTATAATATCCCTATCTACCTGAAATAACCTCAATTAAAAAAAAAAAAAAGGGATGGTCTTGAAAAAACAACTACAAAGAAATCAATCCCTCATCCATTACCAGGTTTTTCTTTTGTTCTAGAGCCACGCGTGTAACCCGGTTAGACCTGTTCTCTTTGAATACTGAGGACTGAGCTGGCCTTATGCAAATGCTCACAACCTCATCTTGGTTGTTGTCGTTACAGATCCAATCGAATGAACAGGAAGTGACCTAAGGAATTTCCCTATTGGCTGCGTGAGTCTTCAGCAAAATGTTTTAAAATTAATATCACATCCATTTATCTTCACTCCTGTGAGTCTTTAGAAGACATAACTTAGAGCCTGTGTTTACCCAATCTGTTCTGTAGACAGTTCTCCCATTGCCTCAGTTAAGGATTTCCACTCCAGAATCTGCAGCTAAATGAGGTAAGGTGCTTGGGGTATTTTTTTTAATTTTTTTTTTAATATACTTCCTTTAAGTTCACACTAGTGACAATTAAAAAACACAAGGGAACGGTCTGCTGGACTCATGGCCACCCTAATAAGCACGTACCTTCCCACCCTGGAACGGCAGCTAAGGTCATTTGATCCAAATGCTTTTTAAGATTTCAATAGAGACTTCTTTTTGCTATTTTGAACCTCTGCTATCTTACCTCTGTTTGAATATTTCTGTTGTGTTTATGTTTGATTGTGGTCAAATTTTCTGCCTTTATTTACCCAGAAAGTAATTGACTGAATGGAGGCAGTGGCTTCCTCACAATTACTTAAAGCTTCCTAAGGATCCTTTTTATTATGATGTATCTATTAATATTCTGTGTCTTAAATCTTCTGCTTTTGTCCAGAAAGAGGTCATTCTGTACAGTAAGGCAAGGGGTGAGAAAGTGGAATTTCTCGATACCATTAAGAGTGCTGGTGTTGCCAAACTTGGAGACAGTTTATAGTGGCTGTTTTTCTGTTCCTTTTACTGTTGAGGATGTTGATGGTGATTGTGCTGATAACAAAAAGTCCTAAAGTACATTTATAATTTGACTCAGTTTTATCCTCAAGGTAATATATTGTCAGTTCCTGTGGTGATGGAGGTTCTGCTGATCTTAGTCCCTCCTAAGCTAAAGCACTGCATAGAACACAGCTCAGGCACTGGGTAGGTAAATACAGTATGAGTAGAGGCCTGCAGTGTCTTTGCCTGTTTGATTTGTTTCTCTTCCATTGGTAATTTTATTTGAATAGAACCAGAATTAACCCCTTAAGGTATAGACACAGCTGCTTAAGTAATGGTAGAAGTGAAAGTAAAGAAAAAGTTGCTCAAAATCTATGTTGATTTTGTAAAATATGTGTAATGGGCTTAGTGATAAAAGTCTGCATTTCACCACGAGATATTTTAGGCATATATGCTTGTGTATATGGTCATGAAGTTACAGAATTTTATTAGTATTGTACTTCGGATTTCTTCATCTAAAAAAAAAAAAAAGTCAGTTTATCTTCAAAAGTACATCCAGGTATGCTTTTTTTCCCCCTTACATTTTACACTAGGAAACCAGTTCATAATACTAGAAATGAACCTTGAGGTAAAATTTTAATTTAGTGATTTTATTTTTACTTGTCTCACTTAGGACTGTGTTAAACATAATTATCTTGTACCAATGTTACCTATAATTTGTGAAAACTTTAGCAGAATAGAAAAATGCAGTCCTTTAAGCTTTGTAGCAAATTTGTGGGTAGCAATTTAAGTCAGTTTTCTGACATCTGTTTTGCACTGTAGAAAATACCAAAGTGGAAAATATAGCAGTTTTCTATTTAATGCGAATGCAGAGCTGAAGAAAACAGTTGCAATTAAAACTAGAAAAATCACAGGATTAAGATGTTTTACAGTTTTCACAACCAGAAGTGCTTCTTTTGGTAACAAAGTAGGACTTCCTAAATTTTTTCTGAGTTTAATTAGGTGAGTTGAAGAAGAGAAAAAGTCCAGAAGTCCAACAATGAGAAATTCACCAGATTTTTTTTTTGTGTTCCAGAAATTAAATATAATTCCTCTAAAAATATTTTACCTAATTTTCAGTCTGACGTAGTCTAGTTTCCACATTCAACTACTTGATTTTGTTGTCTTTTGATACAAGGTTTCCCTAGGTGACAAATTTCTATTTCTTGTGTAGTTATCTGGAAAAGTCCTGAGCCTAGGTTTTGATAAATGTGGTAGTACAAGCTCCATAGGCTATTCCCTCTTAGAGAAAAACTTACACTACAGTGAAAAGTCTCTAGGACCTCAGCTGTTTCACTGTAAGCTTTTCTGTCCTTTATTAACTTCAATGGTCCTTTCTAATTTTTAAACATCTGCTGTGAAATGTGAATGTCAGGACTGGACACAGGATGTAGGAACAGCAGTGCTGGACACAAAGGTAATTTGACAGTACACTAGGATTTCAAGGTAGGGCATTTATCAAGACTTTCTTAGAGTCATTATCCTCCAGACCCTGTTCTTGCCTTTCAGCAACAGTTCTGTAAGTGGAGACAAGGTTATAATTAGTATAGTTAATGGGTTTTAAATATTTTTTTTTTCAATATTTTTTTTCTAGTCCTAGTGTCACTTTTAAAGCCTATAAGGATGATATCGAAGTATATTTTCCCCAAGTTATAATTGTAAAGAATCTCATACCAAGCTAGAATAATACTTTGTTTGCCCTGGAACAAATTAGGTAGCCCTTCACAACAATTTATATAGTGACAACAGTACATATTACCCTGGTTGTGGTGAGATCAGATAATAGAATGTGGTCTCTTTAACATGGGCTGTTATTACCCTCTTCTCTGAGAGAATATACTGTGGTATTGCCATAATAATTTCATATTACTATGGATATTCTCAGGGTGCTGTGAGTTCTCAGCAGTGGTGGAGACAGACAATAGGACAGTTGGACAAAGACAAATCATTTGGCTCCCGCTGAACTTCCTTTATTTTTTTTTCCCAATATATTTTGCTGTTAACATCAGTACTTGTTCTGTCTGGGAGGTGCAAGGTAACAAATTGCAATGAAGAGAGATCAAACTTGAAAGGAGAATCATCCAGAGACAGAGATGAAGAGAGATTAGAGAGGAAAAAGGATTTCTTCAGGTGTGTCTGTGTCCAGACAGGACTAATGTGTTATCCTGTTGCCTGTCCCACAGCAATTTGCACCAAAAAAACCCCAACCCTGCAAAGATTAAATTATCCACCTGAATATTTATGTACAAATTTTACAGAAAAGGATCAATGATTTTATTGCCTCAATGAACTCAGATAATTGTTCATGAGCCACGACACCTTTCCAGAATCACTATTTGCCTTCCTTCCTTGTTAACATCTCACACAGTCTTTACAAACACGTTTAACTTAAATCTGAGGGCCAGACCTTTCAGTCTTCTCCCAGACAAAATTCTACTGACAGCAGCATGGCCTGGATTTGTTCTGCAGAGTCTACAGTTATGTGCATTCTATTGCTGTTTACTTGCATAGATTAAATTCCCACACAAGTGTCTCTTCCTGAAATATGATGAAAACTATCTCTGTGAACTGGAGCAGTGACTGTAGGGAGAGACAGGTTAGTTTGGAAAGTAAGTGCTACAGGACAGTCCTGTCTGGTTTAAAAATTGGTCAGTGTACTGATACCAAGCTACAGATAGAGATGAATGACCCCTTCTTATTCTGACGGTAATGTGACCACTATAGGATTTTCTGTGGTCTTGCAGTGCTCTCTTTCTCATCAGCCTTCCAACAGTTGTAAAGTAGATGTTGCTTTTGAGAACTGGGTGTTCCTGTGGCAAGCAGCACATAAAAAGAAAAGGGACACAAACTTAATTGTCAGTTGTCATTGCTAATGACACACGATTTTAGGATGTGGTAGAACCAAATATAAAGGCTTTGCTGTTCATGAGGAAATGAACAGAAATGCTAACGAATTCTGCAGCCTGCATAGTTTATGATGTTCAGTGAAGTCAACTCTTGTCCCAGTCTCACAAATAAGTTACTACTGAACTTTCAAGCATAAATTCAAGGAGTTTTCTTCCTTATAATAAGTGTCTTGTGAGCATCAGTGATGTCCAATACCATCTTCAGCAAAGCATACTGACTCCAACTCCTCAGCCAGCCTAGTGCTGAAGGGCACTTCAAGATCTCCAACCACAAATGTTTGCTGCTTCTTCTCCCTGTCCCTGCCTTCCGAACACTCTGCAAGTTACATGTATTTTGGCCCCTGATGAGCCAAGGGTTTATTTCAGTAAGTTTTCAGGAAAAGGGTACATAGAATTTTGAAAGGGTGAAATTCGTAAGTAACACTACTGACAGAATAAGCAAAGAAGGGTTTGTTCACAGAGCTGATATATTAAAAGCATGAATCTGGTAGATATGGAAGTAATCAGGATTCTTTCTTAGTATGAGAGCTGCCTTGAGCTCTACTGAGGATGAAGCTTGCACCAAATCCCTTGCTGAATGCCTAAAATACTTAGGGCATTTGTTGGTCACTGGTCTATAGATGGGTGTGAATGAGTAAACATGGAGTCATGTAGCTAGTGGAGCAATCAACTGGCGTTTGGCATTCTGTGTGTCTCCCTCTGAGGAAGAGCCCTCAAAGACTCAATTTACAAAAGCTGACGTTGCATGTGGTTATCGTTACCTGTTCCTCTGTTCATCTTGTGAAATGTGCTCCACAGGAAAGAGTATGAGAACAAGTAGACAAAACTATCTAGGGCTAGATAATCACTGGTTAGTGACCAATAAGATGGAGTAATAAAAAAGATTTGCTTTTCAGTGATGAAAAGAAAATCATGCTACTTAAAGAATCTTCAAGCATGTAGAATAAAATAAAAATTCCTGCCTATTATGGAGGAATGATACAGGCATAAGTACTTAAGATATTTCCTCAGTTTACAGTCATATGTAGCCAGAGTAGTCCTCTGAACACCTACAAGGCTCTAAGGATTAAGCAACTATGGGTAAAAATAGACTGTGTTGTTTATTGCTATGTAATTAATGAACCTGTGTAAAACTGCCCATGATGCTATGGTCAGGAACCAGACAAAGTCTACGATATAATGATTACCCCCAAACTTTCTTAATGATTCTTACTGAAATATATAATTGTTATTACACAACATTTTAGAAGCATTTTGATGATGCGCTTTCAAAGTATGCTTGGTTAAGCAATTGTATCACAGATTGGCATGGCTGTGGAGGGGCTTTATCTGGTAATAAAAGTCTAACATGTTGAAGGGCATTGTTCTTCTCTTTCTTGCAGGGGAAGCTAATACACTGCTCACATAAACCAGACTTTACTTATAGTATTCACAGGCAGCTTCCCTGGCAGAGAAAGATGAAAATGTTTTGTAAGATTGAAATAATAAGTGATTAGATAAGTAAGATTTCCTTTTAGACTAATCAAAAGCAGGATGTCCAAAAGGAAATAGGTACCATTTTCCTTTGTTTAGTGACCCTTCCAAGGACTTTTTTTGAGGGAGCTATAATACTTTGTAAGAACAGGTAGAAACTTCTCTTCTGTCTTTAAAATCTCAAATGAGAAAATGTTTTTGGATGATAGTCAAATTGAAGTCAACCAAGTAAATGTTTCTTAGGCTGCTTGTAGCCACTCCCGATATGCATACACTCACACAAATACACATGCACATGCACATCCCTTATCTCCTGCACAGCCTTTCTTGCTTTACTCTTTAAGGTAGGAATTAAAATATTTGCTCTAATTTCAACCAATTTTATTTGTTAATCTGAACAATTCCTTCATTTAATCTTTTAAAATGCAAAGCTATTTGCATTTGGTATTTATGTGTGCTCTGTCAGTTGGTATAAATGAGTGACTAGCATTGTCCCACGGCAGTTGAGGGGCTGCTCATGCCAAGAGCCTTAACTTGAATTGCCTGTGACTTCCATGCCCACTGGTTTTTCCTTGTGCAGCAGTAGCATTTTCTTGAAGGGACATGTGCTTGGCCTGAGAGCTAGTGTGGCCAGAGCTGCCCTTCCCCAAACCCTGAACTCAGAGCAACATGTCTGCAGCTCCAGCACCAACCAGGCTCTCCTACGCTAGCATTGGTACAGTGGAGGGATGCACACACTCAGAGCTGTTACCATAGCCAGTGCTACTATACATGTGAAAAGCTGACAGAGCTTTGGGTCATTTAGAACCAAGGTATCAGCATACCTTATGCTATGACACATCTTCAATATTAAAAAATCTTATACAGATTTAATAATTAAAAATAAAAATAAATTAAAAACACCCTAGCACCTGAAAGTAGTTGTTTTAGGGATCTTTATTAACACCCCCTTCCTAGCAAAATGTTAAAGTTGGTATAATTCATATGGTAATAAATCTCCCTTTGAAGAAAAAAGTTGTTTGAAATAGGAAACATTTTTATTGTTTTTGTTGGTGGAACCTGTTCCATTACCTTGAGCACTAAGTGAGATATATACCTGTAAAGGGGAGCAAAAAGAATTAAGGGAAGGGAGGTTATATCAGTTTCTGACTCCTCCAGCCTTCAGTCTAGAGAGCAGCCACAAACTCTACAGTTGCTGTGAGACCTGGCACTCTTATACCATAGATAGATCACTGAAGATTATCGTTTTGTCTGTTGTACTGGTTACAGATTTATGATGGTGTTTGAAAGAAGCTTCCTTGGCTAGGTCAGCCAGTCCAACTAAGTAGAAGGCAAAAAATGAAAGAAAATGAAACAAAAAATTAAAGACACATAAAAGAAAAAGGAGGCAAAGAAGGAATATCAGTGACCAGTGAAAGAGAAGGAACAGGATTACAAAATTTGTATCCTAGGTAGCTTTTGAGACAGTCAAATCTGGTAGTCTGCAGAAGGCTACATGTCAGGATTACCATGGTGAGGCTCTGCAGAGGGATCCCTGGTGACCATGTAAACAATAGTCATGTTAGGTAAATTTATTGCTTCCAGTGCAGCTGCTCAGTGGTGACATTATTGCCTGTTTGCAGTAATATCTTCATTTGGTATTTGACATTTTCTGTCATTTATAAACAATTCTACATAACAGTCCGAGCTGCACTTTTGTTACTTGGACAACTTTAATATAGGTTTTTACATGGCAGTTGACTGGGACGGGGTTCCTCCCTCTCTGTTGCTAGGTAACTTGCTTTGTAAAATTCCTTTATTTCATTGTTCTAAAAGAAGAAAAATAAGGAAGGAAGGAAAAAAAAAAAAAAGCCTTGAAATAGCCACAGTTCCATGGAACAGAAATTTTGAATTTCAGACAGCTCTACTAAGGAATTTCTAGCTCATTTTCAGAATCATGCGTAGGTCATGAACAGCTTTTTTTTATTTGATACTTCAAGTGTATATTTAATTGTTTGGCTAACTAAAAATTCAAATCTCTACTGGGCATATAATAGCCGTGATGCATAGAAGAATCTTGGTTTCAGACTGGAAAGGTCTTTTTTTAATAGAAAATTATTTCCCATATTTAATATATTCTCTTTGCTCTCAAAAAACCCCACAATCATCTTAACTCATATACATGTTGACCTTTTTGCTGGAGATGTGATACAATGGGTGGCAACGGAGTTTGAACTGGAAGATATGAGTTGGACTGACTTGTCCATTGACTTGTTTTATGACTTAAGCAAGTAATTTCAGCTCTGTGTCTCAATTTTCCTATTTGTAATAGAGAGGTAGTTCTTGTTCCTTTGTTTCTGTGCATTGTGCTGTTTACTGCTTTGGTCTCTGTGTGGGCTCTTCCTTTTCTGTCCTATGGTTGTCCGGTTTTCAGTTCTTTCATTTACAGCAGATGAGCCCTGCACTCTTAGTCTTTAGGAAAACTTAAAAGTAGCCCAGTTCCCAGCTGAGTACCTACTTCTCATAGACCTCTGGGTTTTTGTGGGGTTTTTGTTTGTTTTTGATTGTTTTTATTATTTTATTTGTTTGTTTGTTTGGGGTTTTTATTTGTTTGTTTGTTTTGGGGTCTTTTTTCAGTAGTAGGTTAAGGTTTGGAGTATGCATAGGTTCGTATGGGAAAGCAAACCCTCTCAGTGCTTCAGATTTTTTTATCTCTCAAGAAAGTTCCTTTACTGCTTACACCTAATTTGTTGCTTTTTCCTGATAATGTTCGAATCATTGACTCTCAGCTGTTTTTTCTTTATGCATTTTGCATAGTCTTTTGACTTAAGTCTTAGAACAGTGTGTTACTTTGACCTGTTGAGGTTCAGTTGATGGAAAAGTACAGGATTGAGCTCTACTCTGACACCAGGCTATTCTGTAGCAAAGGACTACTTACAAAGCAGAAGAGAGTTCATGTAAGAATTGAAAGAGTACAAAACTCAATGGGAAAAGCTCTATTGTCAAACCGGCCTAGGCTGTTGAGGCAGATGCCTGGCTTTGCTCTTTTGTTTATATTCCAACAAATCAAAGCTGACCTGTGTTGTTATCGGAGTAGAGCAGCAGGTGCAAGAAAATAACTCTGCTGCCAACTCAAACGAAAGGGTAAGACTAATACCCTCTGGGAGGTATTGAGAAGATAAGAGAGAGTTATGCCAGCAACTGAATTAACGGCTCTATTTATGGTGGGTTTTACTTAATAAGCTGCTCCTAACATTGCCACATAAATGCTCCATTGTATTGTTTAATGCAGCCACTGCAAAAATCAATGGAAACAGGATAGGCAACTATCGCTGTTCCAGGTAAGAAGGAGCAATGCCATGGAAGTGTTACTCCTCTAACCACAGGCAGGATTGAGGAGGAAGCTGTTCTTGGCTTTTACAAATGTGGGGAGACATTGTTTCCCACAGCTTCTTGCCTTACCTATAGAAGGTGGTTTCAGAGCAAGGAAAATTTATACCACCCATTTTTTGGTTGCTTTTAATGAAGGCATGGAGCATAAATGAGCTCCAACATACATGTCAACTGCTGTCCCACTGCCCTATGCCTCTGGGAGGCTCAGGGCTTCATTAAAATCCCAGGTGCATGGGGCAAACGTGCCTGCTGCTACACTCAGGGCTGAAGCAAACAGCTCTTGTGAAGCCAGTGGAGTGGGATGCCAGGGCAGTGGTCTTGCAATCTCATATTCTTTACACAACAAATACAATATGAAGAAACAGCATGGCTATAGCCAGGCTCCAAATAAACGTTTACTAAACACACACAAACATGCAAGCATGAATGACAGTCAAATTAATGATCTGACAGCAGGTTTCTGAAACAGGGTAATTGAGATTCATTGAACTATTTCAGTGATAGCAAAGTGCCCATATGGGGGCACTTTCCTTTGCAAACATCTGCCCACCTTGATATACCTGGTAGTCTAGAGAAGAATGAAGGGGAAAGTGGGAGCTACCACATAGATGGCATTGACAAGTCCCAGCATGGCACTGGCAAACGTGGCTCACCTGGACAAAGGAGTTAGCCATCAGCCATATATCGTCTCTCTGTCACCTTCACAGAATGAACCTTCCCACTCTTCACTGTCTCTGCTATGTCTTGTCCTTGAAATATCCTTTTGCTGTCATGCCAGCAAGAGTTGATCAGGTTGTGGTTAGTCAAGCAGTGGGTTGTAATAAGATATAAACACTGCCATTGACTAGGTTAGTCCTCCAGCAAGTTACCTAGTTTAGGATAAAAAGCTTTACATTCAGCTTCCAGCTTCCCCTTCCTAGCTAATTTTTGCTGTGCCCCTCATATATTTAATTAAGAAGCACAATTAATTTGTTGATTGAATGGATGAATTAATGAATGCATGCAAATAGTAGACCCAATGGAAAAATGTACCCAAAGACACTTACCAATTGAAAAGAAAATTCCCTTTAAAAAAAAAAAAAGGAAAAAAAAAAAAAGAAAAAGAAAAAGAAAAAAGTAGAAAACAGAATTTACAAAAAAAGAAAAGATAAAACAAAGGTTCTTTTTATTTTGAAGGTAGGTAAATTAGTGGTTGTTACTGCTGAAAACCAAACTAGTCCCATAAAAAAATAGAAGTATTGGTGGTGATAGCTGTTAAACTTCACCATGAAATACTGGCTGCTGCAGCAGCATATGTCAGAGACTCTATATCTAAGAGACTGTTAAGTCAGGAACACCTCAGCTCCTGATGAGAGACAAACATGAATACAAATACATTTATTATTGTTATCATTCACTAATAACCGAACAGTCACACTGACTACTTTAGCAGTATGGAAAGTGATTCCCTTGATATGCTGTTAGTCTTGAATGCACTGCAAAGAGAATCTGTCATAGAAGGTAGAAGGAGGTGGTTGAGGAAGCAGAGCCAAGTGAAAAGGAGAAGGTGTTAGAACATGATGCTAATATTTTGTTAGCTGATGAGGATCTTGCCTAATTATAGGCATGTGGCATGTCAGGCTACAGGGGCATCTGGAGAGCTTTTTGGCCATTTGTATATTTAGTGTATTGTAAGCAAAAGAAAGATGTTTAGTAGAAGATTAGGGAGATGAGCTGGCTCCTGGTTAGAGGAAGGATGTACCAGAGAGATAGGAAGGACATGAAAGGATGTGTGGAGTTGTTCCATGAGGTGTGGTAGTAAGTGCTGAAAGAAGAATAAAGAGCAAAGGCAGTTTTTCCCATTACTGTGTTTTCCAAGACTCTGCATCCCTGAGGCTAGACTGATAAATCTATGGCAAATGACTTCTAAATATTAATGAAAAATAGCTGACCCAAATTACCATGAACTTGCTGAGGTGGTGCAGACAGTAATGAAAGGAGTGCCATATGACGGTCAAAGCTGTATTTTGCAGCACTAACTGAAAAATAAAAAAAAAAGGGAAATGCCTGCTTTTTTTGGTTATTTTTTTAAGGATATGTTAAAAATATGTTAAGACAAAAAAACCACAAACATTTGTCAAAGAAATAAAACCTTTTCTTGACTTGTTTTTATCTTAGTCCTATGACTGGCAGTTCCACTAATAATATACAGATCTTCTGCAAGAAGAGAATGAGCTTTTTGATAATAAAATAATTATATTATTTTCTTCATATTCAAAAACTAGTGGTGTGGCAAGAAAAGACACATTTAGCCTGTGAAGTGACAACAAATATGGATCCCAAACGCTGGGTGTCTGTTAAGTTGTGAGTTCCAGTTGACTGTTTCCTCTGCTAAGGCAACATAAGTATGTTTAAAATTTGCTGAAGTACCAACCTTTAGCAGCTGGCATTATCTGACACATCTATGCCTTGAGAATTCTCTGTTCATAGTTTCTGTTTACTTCTGATTTAGAAAAACAAACAACCCATCTTTTAAAATTCTCCCTTTTATTTTCTCTATGCTAATAAGAACCTTGAAAATTGATGTCAGTTCATATGAAGATCATTGATTGTGAAAAAAAGGGGTCATAGAAAAAACAACCTACAATACTTTGCATATCAAGTACTTTTTTTTTTTTTTGCATTCATAAAATGAACTTTGTTCTCTCTCAAAAAAGGAAACTGAACCATCATTTTGTCTTTAAATTACATCTTTAAAGGACAGATAAGAACCAAACCCTGGAGCAGAGGAATAGTTCAGATACAGATCTAGATCCTAAGTTTTCTACCCAAGCTTCTCTTTAGTTGAAATATGTATGCAAGATTTTGAAGCATCCATATGAACAAGTTAAAACAAACACCACATATCTCTTACAAAAGTTGCCTTGTAGTGCATCATGAAAATCAGATCTTTAGTAATAAAAGACTCCAATCAAACTTTATTTGATTTTGCTTATCATGATCCTATCTGTGATGTAGGTATAATATTAAATGGTACTTTTCTATTCATCTTCCTTTTTCTGGTCTTTCAGTTTACCTTCCTGTATACATCTAATATACAAGGTTCAAAGAAAACAAAAGAATAAACCCAACTCTTCCTTTCCAAAAGCCCACAACAGTAAATGATCAAGGTCTCAGTGTAGTCTGAAAGCTCACTAAGAGTCAGTTTTGCACATGCAAAGGTAGCTTTATGCATATGAACTACAGCTGTATATACCAAAAATATAGAAGCATAGGAATGTGCAGTTCAGAGAGATATGGAAAGGAAGATTACCCCCAAAGCCCCAGACCAGAATCCTGGATTCAAAGAGTTATGGGGATTACTTAGAAAATTTTCATAAAGAAATTATTCCTTGAACTTCACACTCACAATAATAACAGTAAACATATTTTGTTACTGTGGCCCAAAGTTAGGTATGGTGGACTAAAAATTAAATGCATCAAACACTAGGTATGTTATACAACAAATATTGAGGGTTATCATAGTGCTTCTTCATACCAACTTTCTTCAAAGTGTTCAAAGAGTTTGTCAACCATTTTTTATGGGGTATGTTTGCAATTGTATTAGTGGTGAGTCTTGAGATTTTCATTAGTCAGGCCAAGCTGCATAGACTGTCATCTGAGTGGTACCTTGCAGGTCATAGCAATCTGGTCCAAAGTTGAGCTCTTTGTTGTGAAGTGAATCCTTGACAGGAATTATCCTGCAGATGAGCTGTTTATCTTGAGGCCATGGTCTTCTTTTTAAGCACTGTAACAATAGGATGGAAACAAAGAATTGTGTGATGGCTCCATGTGGATCTACATGTCCAGAAGAGATCAGATCCTAACACATTGCAGAATAGGTTGTATCTGAAAGTGAGCTGTGGCAGGGATGATATTTTATCTGGGAGTTTGGCACAGACACCAAGGATGAACCCTAGACATTTGCAAAATAGCAGATAGAGATCATAGGGCAATCTTAGGGCCATCCATAACTGTATGTGTAGGAACACTGGCTGAGAATGAGACCCTGGAGCCCTGGTAGTAATACACATTAAATGAGCGTGGAAAAAAACTCCACAACACCAGAAGACCCAAAGCTCATGGTAAAATGCAAACAGGCTCTCAACATTCATATATTCAGTTTGTGCCTGACCTTATCTCCACTGGAGATGTAAAATAAGTGGTTGGAATGCAAAATAGGTAGCTGATCATATACATTACAAGTACAATGCATTTATCTTTCTGAAGTATCCATGTGTGTAAAGCAGGTCCACCTGCTTTGTTGTATGTATCCTTTGTTTTTGGTGTCTTGAAAACTCATCCCACTTGGTCATTTTTGGTTTTCAAGAAAAAGATTAAAATCCAGATTCTGTTCCTCTGCAGCTGCAGTTATTTCCCAGTATCATTTATTTTAGATTGTTGTAATCCAAGGTGCAGTAATGATCTAAAATATTTAACATAAGCTGTAGATACTTGTTCCATAAACTCCAAGCCCTGAAAAGCAGGGATTCTGTCTTTCCTGTATACATAACATACTTCAAAGAAAGTAGACCCAAGTGAATTCTACATTTGAAGTTCAGCTCTGATGTTAAAAGGGGAAAAATGGGGAAGGATCCCATATGTAAATACGCCAAAAGAGATCCACCCTTTTGGACATGCCAGGAGGAGCTGCACTGAGCTTGTCTCAGCTAGAAGTCACTCTTTGACTTTGCATAGTTTACGGGTGGAGTCATAATAGTTTCATTCAGTTTTGCCTTAGACATCTTTTTGTGTGTTTTGCATGGAATATATAGCTTTACAAACCAGAAGTCTGTAGGCCCCTTCCCCCTATGGGCTCCACACCCCCTCATATTTGTAATTAATGAGACCCTAGTTCAGTTCAGCATTATAACATAAGCAACCGTATAAATCAATGTCATAACAATCACTCTGGTTGTAGTACTTTAGTACTGTAGTACTTCAGTTGTAGTACATTTTTTATTTACTGCTTATTTGCCTTTCATACAGTGTTCAGCATTTTCCTGTCATTGAATATGAGCTGTTCTTGAAATAGTCTAGTTCAAAGAAAGAAGGAACTCATTATCTGGATGTTCAGATTCGTTCGGTTGAATGTGGAAATAGGGATCAGGGTAATTTATTTTCAGAGCACACCTGTAGTGCAATAAAATAATTTGCATAGAGTGCACCATACAGTGTTCAAGGTTCAAGGATTTGTAAATATGTTTTTCTGCAATGCTGGATTTGTTCCATTGTGCAGGCTATGGCTCCTTGCTCTTTGCCATTACCACTGTTTACTCAGTGGTCAGGTGGTCAAGGATGACAAGAAGAACAGGGCAAATGACCTCCTGTTACTGCCAAGTCACTGCACTGTAGCTTAGTCAAAGCTCCACCTGACTATAGGGAGAGATTTCACTAAGAGAAGCCTTCAGGGTTTTGTCTTTGAGTACCACCTGATATATTGAATGTAGGTGAAAGGAGGACTTTTTTGGTTTTTTTTATTAGACTCATCCACCCTTTCTCATAGGACTATCTCTAGAAATAAAGTTGCTGAATAACAGTGCACTATTATTGCTGATAGGTATTTGCCTCCTCTCATAACTGTGCAATCTTCCACATAGGGTTATAACATTATATTCCAGAGACACGTCCTCTAGAGTGGAAAAGAACAGACATGTGTACAGAAACCCACAATGCACACACAAAGAAGCATATGTTTACCCGTGTATATAAATATATGTGTGTATATATGCATATGATATTTAATGTGTGCTTTCAGTTATAAAGTAGTATGTCTTAGTAAAGAGACAGATCCCAATATCTTTATATTGTTTTCCAAAATTATGGCTCAGTTAGAATCCATTTTTAATGTGGTTTCCTGAGGAAATGAGGCTTTTGTGGTTATTCTGTGTGTTGGTTTTTACATCTGGCCTGTACCAATCTTTGAGTCCCATCACTAATTTTAATTAAATTTGATATAGGGTAGAAGTCTCAATGATATGAAGTTCTTACAGGATTAATAAAAACTGTATGCCAAATACAAGCGGAAAATCTATTAATACTTCATCTGTAAGAAAGGGTGAAGCTTGTGCTCACTCCTTTGAGACAATGAGATATTATGAATGCCCCAACCGTGGGAAAAACTTCAATCAGTGCTCATCATCTTACTAGACACTAGAGAATCTAACCACAAGATACACATTAATAGGAAACCAGGCTTCATTAGTTCCACTGTTTGCTTTAATACATGGCATATGATTAAAAGAAAACTGAACATATTATGTGTCCTTCCCCTTGAGGCTTCACACCCTTTAACAGGTTTGTCTGTATACAAGGGAGATTTCAGGATTTGGCCCTAAACTAATGAAGAGCACACCCCTTCCAATATCCTACTCAAAATCTTTCCAAGTATGGGATGAGACACTGCTATAAGCATAAATTTGCCATGAACTTGTATCAAAGACAGGCATATACAGTATAAGATGGAGAAAATCACAGTTTAGTTTTCATAGGGAAAATATTCTTGAGCACAATGCTGTGCACTTCCAAACAAAGGTGTGGAAATTACATTAGTAAGACTTTATGCTTATCCTGGACAAAGTGCTAGAATTATTTACAAATAAGGAACACCCTTACTCTAAGATAAAGGAGGTGATGACAATTTTCAAATCACCAAAAACCCAGTACATTGAATAATGCACAGAACTATGGGCACACTTGGGTTTATGGATAAATCCAGTCCTGTTCTGTGATTAATATAATATTGCAAATTCTTCCTCTCATGCACAACTGTTCCCACAGCTGATATTGGAAACATTAAATTATTCTGATCGAGATAATATATAGAGAGCTTTCAAAACTGGGATGTATTGATCGGTTAATTTATAAAGCAAGCTCCATTCTCATCTGAAAATATTATTAATAATGTTTATGAATACTATGGAAACCAATTGTCTGCTAAACTGTAATGAAGGAAGACTTTAAAAGAAAATAAATGAAATCCCAGTCTAGGGGAAAGGCAGTCAGAGTACCTCTTCATTAATTTCTAACATTAATTGGTTTCAGTCACTGTTGGAGTGTAAAAACTATTCAAGGCACATAATTTTGGGTTATTTAACTATCCATGTCTTCAGTTGCTGAATCAAAGTGTCATAGGATCTTTGGGTTTGGAATTTAACCTGTTTAATTATGAAGAAGGAAAAATGAGAGCTTACGTGAACTGAATTTTCAAGGGCAATATTACACAGGAGCTTGGACACAGAAATAATTTCAGTTCAAATGAACACATTTTCCCAGACATTTTTATTTGCAAAATTATTGGGCATGAAATTTATGTAGAATTTCAGAAACTGCAGAAGTTGCAGAAGACAAAACCACAATGTCACTGTACCTGAAATTCTGAGATGGTTTCTGAAAATGTGACTCCAGATCATTAAGTTGAAATTCTGTATTTTAACTACATATTGTAATATTTTAAAGTTAATTTACCAAGCTAAGTTTCTAAGAGTTTGTCTATTTTATACTTTTCCCAGAATAGCTGACATTCTACCTCACCTGTATTTGATGCTGTAATAAGGTCTTTATCATTAATTCTTCATTCATTCATTCATTCATTCATTCATTCATTCATTCATTCATTCATTCATTCAAATATAATTGTTTTAAATTATTAAGACCCAGGTTAAAAGAGTAATTTGATATATCACCAACCCGCACAGTCTCGGAAGTGTACATATTGACTGTCAAACATGCGTTATTACTTAAAATTTCTTCTATATAAAGTATAGGAGATAAATTATATTAATGTTGTATGCTGAATGTCTTTATAATGAGTATGTTAAATTTAAATGCCTCTTTGTACTTTCTCCCTCACAATAATATGTTACTTGGCATTAACACGAGACTAAAAAATGTCTTCTTTTCTAACTTGTATAAATTTACTGACTGATAAATTTATTGATACGACAGTCATCTTTTATTTGGCTTCAGTGGGACTACAGGTATCTCTTTTAATGGTTAATATTTTGTACCTCCACATGCCTGCTATGAGAAATTAAGTTCTCCTTACCTGTAGTCAGTGTCACAGATTGGCTATACTTAAGAGTAAAAAGCAGCTGTTAAAACACCCATGCTTTGATTTTACCATTCTGTATAGCTACAAAAAAAGCCCTGAACCAGGTTATACTGTAAAACACCATTTGCTGTGATAAACTTCCGCAGGTGCTGACTTTTAAAGCAAGTCTTTTTCTCCCCCTTCCTCTCTAAATATATACAGGGGGAGAGACATAGAGACTTGTAACTTTTAAAGAGTTTCATAATGTATTTTAAATGGCAGAGGAAAATCCCAAACTAGCTAATTTTTCTTCTACCAAAAAGGTTGCTGATATGTACTTATAGGAGGTCAGGCTGTGCTCTCCATGGAAGTTTTCTCATTGGCTTCTGTGGGTAAATAGCCAAGACTGTAACTTTAATTTCACAAGTCCATTTTGTATGTTAATCTCTTATTAATTCCACGGTGAAGTCCGCACATACCATCCTGATGTCTACAGGCATTCTGTTTTTACAGACGTTGTGGTTTTAAATTCAGAATATTTTTGAACAATGGTTGTTTTTTGTTTGTGTGGTTTTTGTTGTGTTATTTTTATTTTTTTTGTGGATTTATATAACAATATGAAGCCTTTATAATATGTAACAAATTACTTTCCCCAACTCTAGTTTTTGAAGTTATAATGTAACTTCAAAACACTGAAAAGTAATGTAAAATGTCAAGAATACCTGTAGTTGGAGAATTTTTTGTAACTTCACTGGGATGATAGTGGCCCCTCACTACAAGAAGGATGTTGAGGCACTGGAGCGAGTTCAGAGAAGGGCAACGAAGCTGGTGAAGCGTCTTGAGAGTTTCTCCTGTGAGGAAAGGCTGAGGGAGCTGGGATTGTTTAGTCTGGAGAAGAAGAGGCTCAGGGGGGACCTTATTGCTCTCTACAACTACCTGAAGG